>WSXT02022269.1:0-14094 GCA_011762715.2 Neuroterus valhalla | reverse complement strand
TCGTTTACCTTGGTCGGTAAGCCTGTACAATTGCCAAGCGTTGTTTACGCATGTATTGATGGCGTACCCAATGAGCGGCCAGTACCACTTTTTACTCCTGATTCCTATGCGATAAGACGCAATATTTTGGTCCATCCTGTCTACACCGTCCATGTTTTCATTGTACTGAACGATACAACGCGGCTGATCGATAGTAATGCGCTTTTTTTCAGCGTTACTCCACCGCTTACACTGACCGATAGGTTGAACCCCGCAGAACGTAGAGCCAACTGTTACTACATTGTTATCATTGTATCGAACTAACGTGATTTTTGAGTTGACATCAGTTACCTGATGATATTCGCCCCTCTTACAATTTTTCATGGCTTTCGGGTCTTTTAGCGGCGCGTGTTCTACTCTGTTTGCTCGAATGGTACCGGTACCATCATGCCCTTCTTTTTGAAGCGGGTCAAGTAGTTTTAGCGAGGTAAAAAAGTTATCAAAATGTAAATGGTGTTTTGATGGCAAAGCTTCAACTAAGCTTAGCACCACCGAGCCTCCTACACCGATATCAGGGTATGCGTTTCCTGTAGAAGCTCCTTGATAGGGAATACCTTGTATTATGTAACCGAGCCGTGTGCACAGACACCAGATTTTGTACCCGAAAGAAATGGGTTTACCATGAATTTGCTGCTTGCAACTGTGTCTTCCAATGTATGGACACATTGACTCGTCTACACTCAAATTTCCATCCCCGAGAAACCACTTCAACCACCTAGAATTTACCAAGGACCACAGAGGCCGAATTTTAGCAAACTTATCGCTTTGGTCAAGATTAGAGTTATCGCATACGTGAAAAAAGCGGAGTATTTCTTCAAAGCGGTTCCTATTCATAGCGTTTGCTATACCAGCGTGGTGAACGTCAGCAGCACATTTCCAGTACATACGCCTACGCAGATAGCAACAGTAACCACTAATTGACAGAATTGCGAAAAATATTTTTAATTCATTTTCTGAGATTATAAATTGAGTCTGGCCTTTTTGCACCGCGTACTTAATAGACTGGTCAACGATAAGAGATATTACCTCCACGTCAAAGAATAACTCAAAAAAATCTTCCGGTTCTCGGTCTTCGCCCAGCCACTCGGGCCAAACATCAGCACGCTGCGACTTGTCAATAATATCATGCTGTCTCCATTTGCGCGTTACTGCAGCTTCATCTTTGGCTTTCTTTGAAGATTTCTGTGCGTTTGCTACAAAAGCTTTACGCTTACGACTTCTGGGTGCAGCAGAAGCGGCGCCTGAGGCAGACGTCCCGGCGATAGGTGACTCACGCTGCGTGGACACGTCGGCGTCGTGAACGGACAAGGAGGCAGCAATCTGCATCCCTGCGTTGTTGTAGTCGTCTTCTGATTCGACGCCGAGACGAACCTTTTCGACAGTACCACCGTCGTTGTGTGAGACAATTACCTCCGCACGAGACCGCAACTGATTTCCTGAAAGCCTATTTATGTCACCGACCGGATCGTCGTCGTCACTATCCCCGTCGCTCAGCTGGTGATTTTCCGGGGGTTCGATAAAGATCGAGGCGCTTAATAGGTCATCACCATAATCTTCCAGCACAGTGACGGCTTCCGCTGGCGTGTACCACTTTTTAGCTCTGAAAACTACAAAACATCGTTTTCAATTTTACTGTATCCGACCGTGCCCAGTGCACACAAAAGTGTGCACCCAACAAAACAGTCAAGATTTACTGTTCAACAACCACATAACTTACAAAATAACACATGCACATCGTCGCCGCTATTATTTTGAACAATTAAAGCACAAAAAAAGACACTTACCACCTTACATCTTACATTAAACACTTACCGATTGAGAGCAGTCATGATGCGTGACAATTGCTTGTTTTGACGTGCCGCTGGAAGACACACAAACAGTGCTGGCTGAGTCACGTGAGCACAGCAGTGTGCGGCGGTGTCAGATAGACTCGACTGACGCGCGCAATGATGTTGCTGCGACACTTTTTCTTTAGAGGAACGTATTTGCGGAGCGCCTACAAATGTAGGCACCGGGCATAAATGGGTTAATACTCTCAAACTCTATCTTTTCAATTTCCGTTTACTATCAGTTATTACTCTCCAGATGAAATTGTTCAAAATGGAGAGGACCGAGTCCTAATCCCTAAACAACACATGGTATGCGCGCTCTTCACGTCTAGCCTTCAGCCTCTTTTATTGAAGGTTCAAGTGCCGATATTTCAAAACTCATATAATTGTAAGATATCCTGTAAACGTCTTCGTCTGTCTTCGCCTCTTTTCGTATCTACCGAATTTGAACACGCCTTGAGGCCCTGTATTTTCACCCCTACTCTTGAATTTGTAAACCTTCCTCCGACTCAAAAGTCTGACACTGCCTTCTATCATTATATCGCAAACTAAGAAATAAGTAAGAGCTACGGTAGCGAATACTGTAATTCCTAAATTCTGTAACTGAAATTTTGTATTTTCACGTTTTAGTATTTTTCTTATTGAAATAGATTATACCTTGAATAATCAACGCATTTCTCTTAATATCAACCTTGCTCAGCAACCAACAAAATAATTGAATCCCTTGATTTAACCCATTGAAGGATGTGATCGTCTTCTCGGAAGAATTCAACTTTACTTCGAATATCTTCGATCATCAACATCAACAGATTTTTCAGCATGAGATTTTTTATCGAAAGGAGTCGTAAGGATAAATTGACAAAGTGCCTGCAAAATTCGTTCTTAGACACCCCTTATGAATGCTTAAATGGCTTATTATGATACAGTGTGCTGAAGGGGATTTTTTCCTTTACACTGGCGGTCTGGTGACAGCCTCGCGAACGCCCGCGTCCCGGGGAATATTTTCGTGACATCAGTGCACAATGTAAACAGCATCATCAGTGTTGCCTTTTTGAGTACAATTGTACTTTTTGCGTACTGTTTCCGAATTTCGACTGGTGAGTACGTGAGTACGCCTCTCGAATTTTCAGTACATTCGACAATGTACTTCTTTCTTGAGTTCATTTGGGTACAAAATTGTTTCAAACATTTTTAATCAACTTTTTTTCTCTCTATGAATCACAACAGCAAGTACACGTTTATCATTCGTTCATTGGCTCACGTGTTCATTTACTAGAAAAAATGGAGCCAATGACAGCCAATGAAAGAACACGTTCAAGGAGATCGAAATCTAGAGGTGTTCTGTAATTGGCTGTTCATTTTACGTTTTACTTGCGTGGTATTTCACCCTAGACTTGAAAGTGTGACAATGATGAAGTTCGCTGTGGTTGGCAGACTTCGTTGTTTTCAAAACATTTCAAAATATCTGCTGCAACGTTCCGAAAATGAAAATAAGATGCCACAGTTTTCAAGTTTGGATATTTTACGATACGTTCTGTGACTTTAGCTTATATTATTCATGGTAATAAACCAAGCTTTCTAGAGAAAAATATAGTACATTTTATTTTATATTTGCATTATTTAAAATAATTGGCGTACCAGTCAGTCTACCAAATATCGAACAACATGGATAAGTACGTATATAATATCAGTAGCGCAGATAGCTTTGAGTCATGGGGGGGGGGGATGAAGATTGTTCAATCAGGTGAAGAAGGGTAGTTCACTATTTCCTTCGATTTGTTGTTAGGATCGACTCAGTAGGCAATAGCTTGAACTTAGCGAAAAATTTTCATCCAGAGTCATCAAGTGACGCAAAAGACCAATTAACTGACAAGGAAGAGCAACTCACAGACGAGGAAGAACCAGGCCTGAAGAGAGGAGAAGAAAAGGGTGGGGTTGCCCCCGGGCCCGGAGTTTTCTCGGGGGCCCGGTGAAAAGACTGTCATTGCATATCATTGCAGTTTTTCTCTCTTTACCTCAGCTTTTAAAACAATTATTTCAATAAAGAGGCCCGCAATACCCCCTTCCCCCTTCCTCGGACCCGGATTTTCCCTCTACGGTCCTGGGAAGAGCAACCCACAGACGGAGTAGAGGAAGGTACTAACGAAGAAGATAGGTCTAGTGACGAGAAGGAAAATGATTTAGAATCTGGCCTGAATAAAATCAATCAGTTGCATGCAAAAAATAAGAATAGGAAGTCGAAAGAAAAACAGAAATCAACACCGAAACGAAAGCCAAAGAAGAAAGTTAGTCGATTACAACAAAAATGTTGTGTAAAGTTATTTTCCAAATTCAGATGGTCGAAGGATTTTAACGGAAAAACCAAATGAACCCTCTGCGATAAAAATATGACTTGAGGTTAATTCCATCTAGGGCGCCTGCCAGCAGTTGTGAGCATAAAAGAAGAGCCCATGCAATGGCGGAAACATTGTGTATAAAGCATTCCCTTAACAATAAAACTGCGTTGGAAGATCAGATTGAAGATGGTGAATTAGGGCTAATCGGCCTTTTTTGTGACCAAAATTTGCCGTTTGTTCTGATGGACACTCTGCCTAATGTGTGTCAATGTACTTTCTCGGATTCTAATATTGCTAAACATCTGAAAATGCGTAGGACAAAAAGTAAAAAAGTACTCTCGAGTCAACTCTCACTCTCTGTGGAATACAAGCTCATAGAAAAATTACGGAATTCTCATTTTTCTACCACCATGGATGAAACAACAGACGTCTCTACAAACGAATGCCTTGCTCTAATGGTAAAATATTGGGAAGATGGAAACGGTGTCGAATATCGTTTTTATGACTTGATAGAAATTGCAAATGGCACGGCTGAAACTATATTTCAATTTGTAAAGAGTTTCTTCGATGACAATAGAATCCCTTACAAAAATATCGGCGGATTTGGAGTAGATAACGCGTCAGTCTACATAGGAAAATTCTATGGAGCTCAGGACAAGTGGAAACGACTATCACGCCAACTTATGCGCCTCTTAAGCGTGTGACGAATTTCTCAACACTGTTGAACAGTTTGCTCGCGACATTTATAATTATTTGAAGAATAGACCGAAGCGACAAAACGAATTGAAAGCTTCAAATATTTGCAAAATAAACACGTCACTACATGCTAAAACCTTGCCAAACAAGATGGATTGTACTACGCGTGAGTATCTTAGCTTTTTGCGAATGTTTTCACCTAAGAAGTTTTCAATTTTCTGATTTTTAGAGTTTCATAAATAATTTGTTATATGTGTCGATTTTCAGGCTGTTATGAATAGAATGCTGCAATATTGGCTAGCTTTGATTGCATTCTTTGAAATTGAAGAAATTGAAAGAAATGTATTTTGGTGCTTAAGTGAATGCTATGATCCAAACCGGAGTAGAGATCGGCGAGAAAGAATCGCATACCTTTCGACGAAGGGACCTCGATTTTCATCAAAATGCGATTCAAAGTCGATGATCCACACTTAAAGTTCGCATCAAAATTCTCGATTGAAGATTCACTGAGTGGAGAGATTCATTCCATCGCTGATTACATCAATCTATATCCATCAATCAAAGCTAACGTACACTCTCAGAAATTTTCTTGATAAAATCGGTCCTCGAAACGTTAGAGTAAGATACTTTAAAGGCAGATTCCTTTTACTCTTGAACGATCTAGATTAACGCTGAAATGATTTCATCTAAACAACAAAGTCACGCATTTTCATCTTTAGAAGATGATCACTTTTACCGTGAAAGGATTCTTATGTTAACGCTTAGAGTATGCACTCTAATGGTTAGAGGATTGCATTTTGAGAGGAGGGTGCTGCTATTCCACGCATGCGCACACATAGATCACAGTTTGTCTCAAGCGGTAACGAGTTGAGATCCACTTGCTAGCATAAGTCAACATCGCTATAGCTATATATAGAATCGTCAGTTTCAGCCAGAATAAAATTTCTTTTAAACTTTCATGTAGTGCGTGCGGATGAAGTGTTTTTTTTCTGAATTCAGTTCTTCATAGTTCTTCTCCATGGACGTCCCAGCGTACTGGGATCTCGATAAAGATGGTAAAGAAGTAAGTTTTAACACTCAGTTGCACCAAGTCATATACTTCCGTGGCACAAAAGTATTACTTTTGCTCGGCAAAAGAAATCATTCTCGTGATACACTTTCCTTCCATATCCCTCTATTCCATCCATTCAGCTTTTCTTCGTGCGATTTATACATTGATAATTCCCTTTCCGTTTTTATTGAGCTTTAAAATATGTTAATGGACACTTTTGCACTTTTTTCCGGCGCTGAGTAACATAACCTCCCATTTCATAATGATCGAATCGTTATAAATATAACGATTCGATAATTATTCAACGTTGAAGGGAAAATATTGCCGCGCTCGTGATCTAATATTTTTCTCACCTCAAATATTCGTGACACTGTCAATATATGATTTTTCATGTAAAAGCCTTACGGTAGGTGAATTATTAAATATGTAAATATTAAATATGAAAGCTTCAATTCGGTAAATGTTTATTTCATATCACTCAAATCTGCTACAATTTCACAGCAAACGTATTATTGACACAATTTTCATCAAATAATGTCGAGTAGACTATCTCCAAGTCGATACCTGAAAACATTATGCAGAAAAGTGATTTTAATCACTAAATTTATATTTGCGATGGATGAAAAATGTTTCCTTCTGATGATTTATGAAATATTGTAATACCTCTACAACAACTTTATAAAAATATTGATTGATGTTTAGTTAAGGTTTGACGAAATTCCGTTTCAAAAATTCTGAAACTTTTGTTACATTCCTTGTGAAATTTGCTTAAAACGTAGCAATGAATTTCGTTTTCTGACGTTTAGATGAATTCACTCCCCGAGAAAGTTAAAAAATATCTGTACAAGTTTCATATGCGATTCTAGTTAAAATTGCATATAGATTTTTATGGCTTATGTGGGTATCAGGGGATCACTGCGACGAACTTGTTTCGGAGGGTACGAGTTTGTTTTAAAGTGTACAGTCTCCTCTACCTTGTAAACCTAGCTCTCTCACGTTTCTCACTTCTTGCTGCAAGTAAAATAGTACATTACGGCATCTGTGTGGCAGGTGATTATTCAGCGAATGAGACATTCTTTGCACGAGCAAAGCGAGTTAGGAAGTCTCATTCGTTAAAAATCACTTCTCACACCGATGTCGAACCGTATTTTATACCACAAGAGGCAGAAAAGTCAGGTCAAAACTGAGATTTTGAGGTTGAAGTTGTACAAAAAAGATTCAACAGTTTATTAGGAACTGAAACAACACAGAAAAAACAAAGTGTGAATTTGACACCCGTTTTAGGGTACCAGCTCCCTGCAACAGAAAATACCCTAGGTGGACTTCATGCTTCCCAGTTGTGGGTTCTGAGTACCCGACAGTTGGGATACGGAATTTTTGACAGCTTTGTCAATCATACGCCATAGTCTGTACAGAAATAGCAAGGTGCGCTATTCGCATCTTGTAATATTAGACCACAACTCTATATATGCAGGTAGCCTGCATGCATGCAAAGTAGGATATCACTTCACTTGGTATATGTAAGGACCACCGATTTGTATTAAATCATGGATAGTGGATGATGCCATACACCCGTGCCGAGTTTAGGTCATAAATACATGTATGTTATCCTTTTGAGTCAGCTGACTGTATTTACATGCCAAGCCAGGACAGTGTGCATTTTATCTTTACTTGGCGCATAGGGTTTGAAACCGAGATATCCGCTGGTATATTTCGACCGAGTAGAGGGCCCTTGTTTCACGTAATGCAATCAACACACAATCTATATCTAAAGACCATGGCGTATATAAGAAACAGGACCTGACAGTAGTACCCCACATAGGGGGTTCATCGAACCCTAGGGCAGGGTGCAGAGAACGCCTGGGTCCTCCTTTCTCAACGATTTTACACTTACTTGCGAGGTATACCAACTGAAGCTAACCTTCTACATTATGAGCGATTATAAAATATAAGGATTTTAAATTTCAGAGTCCTAATGGTCATAACTGTTTCAAAATGTAACGCTTCGAAGATGAAATCCTGGGAATCGTAAACTCAAAAATTGCGAAATTCAACAATCCCTTATTGTAACTATTTTGAAATTCAGTAGAAAATAAAAGGAGACAACAAGGTTTGTTTGTTCATTCCGATGAATTCAGTGAAAAAAGTGGCGTGCCAAATTAATAGGGGCACTTGAAAAAATTCTGGTGTACAGAGTCTTCTTACTATTACACTGTCTTGAATAATTTGAATCGATGTTGAAAAAGTAAAAAGCCGGAAGAAGTAGAAATCCAGTCACCCTTTGGCTTATCCATGCGTGTTCTATCGGCTCCAAAAAGCCTTACTTAGCGTGAGCTTGAATCAATATAAAGAAACCGCAGAAACTCGGTGTATGTCGAAGGCACAACAAAACATACGAGCAAAATGAAACGAATGCTTAATAATACGATCACTTTCATGATAATGGAACCTTCTTGTCAGATCATTCTGAGACTTTACGTAAATACCATCAAGAAATGATTTTTCAAAATACGATGCAAGCCAGTTTCCTCGAGCTTGTGCGACTATCAACAAATATGGGAAGAGCAAAGGCGCTTTCTGAATCAGAAAAAACGTCAATTAACGCATTCAAAATATGTGGAAAATCGAATCGAAAGATTGCTAAGCCCTTAAATTGCTCCAGCAACGCGATCGACCTATGTGTGAAAGACATCGGTAAGCAAAGAGTGAGGAAAAATGTGGACCGTGACACTTGATTTGCGAAAAAATAAAAAAAGCGCCTAAGATCAAGTCTCACCATATTCAGGCACGTTACAATTTTGCGGAAGAGAAGCTACATTGGACGCACGAATGTTCAAGGTGTGAGATGCATTATGTTCTAATTTTCTCAACTAAAACAATTTTTTTCCGAAACGTAATACCATTTTTGGATTTTCGTTCATTCTTTTTTTAGATCATCTGGTCCGACGAGAAAACATCCAATCTAGATGGCCTGGATGGATCACGTTATTATTTTCGTTACCTTCGACAAGAGCCTCGTTTTTTTCCACGCGAAATTTCGGTTGAGGATCAGTTATGGTGTTGGCGGCATTCAGCGGTTTTGGGAAAGTCCAATTGACTTTCATAACTCATAGAATGGATAGCGCAGATTATCAGGCAGTGCTAGAAGAACACCTTATGCCCTACATCAAACATTTTCTATCCGTCTGGTTGATATATCAACAAGACAACGCGTCAATACATGCCACCAAATCTACCAAGGATTGGTTAGCCCAGAAAGAAATAGCCAGATATCCTCAGATCTCAATCCGATTGGAAACATTTAGGGCATGATGGTTCGCGACGTTTATGACAACGCCAAGCAGTATGCGACGGTCACAGAGCTGAAGAAAGCGACATTATCAGCTTGGGATAACATAAGCGCGAAAACTCTAAAAAATCTCAATGATTCAATGCCAAAGAGGATGAAACTCGTATTCGAGAACGACGGAAAACCTATTGACTACTAATTTACGTTAATACGACACCGAATCCTTTGTTTGAGCAATTTGTGAAGAATAAGCTGGTAAAATATAAGAACATAAAGAGTAATATAAATTTCGGTTCACTAAATAATTTGTGCTATTTAAAGGAATAATAATACAGATAGATTTATATAACAGAGAGATTTATATAATACGAGAGGATCCTCTGCCATATAATGCATAAAAAATGTTGGGAGACCCCCTAAAAATGAACACAGATGTCGCCTCCGAAAGCTACGATCACGATGCCTCTCCTAGAACCATCGATCCCGACGCAACCGGAGGGAATACGTCATCCCACTCGTCACTTCCACAACACCGAAGATGATCGAGTCGGGAAACCAATGTATCACAAGAAATCGAATTACTTGAATAGAATTGTCTCAGTACTCACAGGACTCCTCATTATCGGAGCCATTACCAGTTGATACTTCTACTCGTCCTTCAGTCCTCCATGGCTGAGCCGAATGAGCAGTCTTATATGGAACAGGAGATCCTACGTTCGCATTCAAGTTGAGTAGAGATGCGGAACCCTATCGATACTCCAAAAAGCCAGAAAGCTGTGAAGGGCACAAAAACACCGCGGAACCACAGCTGCGGTCACATCCAAATTTGACCCCGACGGAAGCTAGCAACAACGATTAATTACAACCAACTGGAATTATGCAAAATTTTCCGTTCCAAAATTTGTTTCATGTATATTTTTCTCAAAAAGTCATGTTATTTCAAGATATAAGCCATGGAAGGAACGTGCCTCCTGCGTAGTACAACTACCCCCCCCCCCTCTCCACTTTAGGATTCGATTACTCAGGAGGTATGACCCGCAGAGAAAGAATTTTCACTAGCATTTTCATTGTAAATTATAAGCACTATTTTTCTGGAAAAGATGGTTTGTTTTCGATGCACCCTTTTAGAAAAAAAACGTCGAAAAACATTTCCTGGGAGTGTCCCGCTCGATTTAAGGGTGGTTTCCCCCTAAATTCTAGTACAACTTATTTTATTTTATCTATCGATGCCTTAGGTCGTATGTATTTCAAGAATTAATAATTTATTCTGAATTTTATTTTTCCTCTTAGGAAAGAATTGGCCCCCATGTTGAATTTTCCCAACCTCTAATTTATAATTAGCAACCTCTAGATACATCAATATACTATTTTCGTAGCTTTAGAACTGCATTTACTCGACTTATTCAACTTTGAACACGATCTTACGAAAATCTTCGTTTGAGCAATTAAATAACAATGGAATAGCAAATAAATTAGCGGTAAAATCTTTTCGTTTAACTTCCAATAACACATCTTCAGTAACACAATGCAGAAGGTTCCATTCAAAACGGTTGTGTGCAGTGTAATCTTAAACAGAGTTGCAAATATTGCAAAACTGTTGAAAACCTCTGCTTCCATGAAGATTATTGATTTTTCAAAAAATTGTTATGAACATTTGAGAAAAATTAATTCAATTTAAGGCTCTACTGGCTTTAAGAAACACATTCCTATTGCAATAATCGACATCGATATTCAAATCTTGCATAGTTTGGCTAGCAAATTTTTTATTGTTTAAAAAGCGTTGTCACGACTAGAAATGGTATTTTCCTATTTCCGTAAATGCGTAATCGTCATTAAAACGAAAACTATTCGTCTTATCGAATAGAAGTCAATAGTAAATTTGTAAATTTTTTGGAGGTGAACAATTTTTGTTCATTTTATTTTTTTCGTATCTTGCATAGTTTTGCTGAAAAATTAAAATTCTAATTTTTCGTAACATTTTTCACTATTTGAACGAAAACCATGCGTCTTATGGAAAAAATTGGCCTAAGACAATTTTCAGATCTTTGCGCAATAAATAATTTTGGGATTTGGTGTGATTTCAACTGCATTTCACGAAGTCAACTTTTTTCTCCTTTTCCAAATCAAGCGTCCCATACTTTGTACTCTTATCTGTTTTGATGTCCGATTGTCCTACATTTCCAAAATTATCTTCGTTCATCCTATATTGTTTGAAAATTGATCTTTTTGGTTGAAAATTCACTCATTTTTATTTTCACATCATTATTTACATAAAATATTGTGCCCCATGATTACATGTAACAATATTCGGGGGCCCAATAATTTAAAAAGTGTAAATATTGTGCTGATATTCTTAGAAATGACCCGAAATATATAAGGGCTCGTCTATCCGGCTCATTTTAGTTTTCTTGTTGTTCAAATATTGCGAATTTAGATTCTATTTCAATTGTGACTCTAAAGCCTTTTTCTTAGTCATTTCAAAAATTGAAAATTGATGAAACAGAAACAAAATAAAAGTACAAAATGTCAACACAACGTACAGGTTTTCAAAATTATAAATGCTGGATGAAAATCACGCAATGGTCACGTGACGGACTTGTCACATACTCATGATAGTTTTAAGAAAAGTGAGATTAAAATGTAATTTATTTTTATTTTTGACTAATTTTCATTTTTATGATCATTAATGATTCGGGGAATTTGAGATTGTTCTTCGGCTATTAAGAAATCGTCCACAATATTATAAACTTCTTTTGGGTTGACGTTTTTGTTTGTTTTCATTCATAAAATGTACCGTCAATTGCTTCGAAATCATAACAAAGTTAACCAAGTGGCTATCACGTTATAAATTAGGTGACGCACTTTTCTTTTGTTTAAATAAGGATGAAAATAAAAATGCCGGGATAAAATAAAATTATAATTAATTAAATAAATATAAAATCGATCAATATTTCATAACAATGAAAAGATAGGTATAAATGTGATAAAGAAATGCAAATTCCGCAGGCTTTCCAGGTTAGAATAATTCACCGGTATTCTTAAAAAATTATATCAAAATACCTGTTGATTACAAATATTTAGATGAATAACAATAACAACATTTCACAACTATTTACATGCCTGTGTCCCAGAAGCAACTTATATGCAACATCCTTTAGTATTTTGTTACAAAATAAACATTGCGCTACTAGTTGGGCTAATAGTTTTTTTGTTTCTATTTAGTTTTAGTTGACATTATTACTATTAGTTAACAATATTGGCGTCCGAAAAAACTCATACGAATGCCGGTACCAGAAAATCAAAAAAGTGAGGTTATACACAGTTCTACAGGCTCGCCATGTTGGCACGTAATTTACGGGGTATTTCTTCAGTTTTCTGCGTAAAATACTTCACGTAGGTATTTTACGTAAAAACCCTCCAGTTACGCGTAACTGCACACCCTTGGTTGCTACATTGAGATCTGGGAATTGTACGCACGTTCGATGGTAAACCCACCTCACGCTCCGCGCTCGGTTATGAATTTACCTCAGACTGCGCGCTCGGCCTTTGTACCTCCCTATAGTGGTATAAAAAGCTTGAGCTCCCCCTCTTTGATTTTTGATCCAAAATAGCTGGTTAACGAACTTGACTTATTTTTTTGGTCCCTGGGAACGTGTGCAAAAGAACGATCGAATATGATAATTTTTTCGAAAGTTATCGGGTTCACAGATTATTTTCCATTATTTTTTGTATGATCAAAATTGGAATTTTCGATTTTTTGAAAAAATTCAAAAAGTTTTATCCAGGATATTGTAGGGCTTGCAAGAAGAAACATTTTTTCTTCCTGACTTTCTTTCCAATCTTGCGTTATTTTGCTAAAAATTCCCATTTTCTTTTATATTTTAAAGTTTTGAAAATACCATTACTCTGACAATTTTGATTATATCGAAAAAAATGATTGGGATGAATTGTTTCACTTTTCACGTACTACGAGAATATGTACTTATAATTTTTAAATCTTGGGAGAAAAAGGTCAAAAAATATTTCCAAAATGCTCCCTCTCTTTGATTTTTTATCCAAAACAGCTGGATAACGAACTTGACCTTCAGTTTTTGACACTGAAAGAGTGTACCAGAGCCCAATGAAAAAGATTCGTTTCTTCGTAAGGTATCGTGCTCACATACGTACATACACAAATTGTCTTAAGACAATTTTCAGATCTTTTCAAAATAAATAATTTTTATTGTTGACATTTCTTTGCGCCTTGCATAGTTTGAGCGGGAATGTGCCTTTTTAATTTTCCAAAAAGCTATTTCCATAGATAAAACCAAAACAATTGGTCAAGAATGGCTGGGTAACAAACTCGTTTTTCGTTTTCCAGTCTTCAGAAGGTGTGTTAAAACAAAATCCAACATGATAATTCTTTTGAAAGCTATCGAGTTATAAAAGTTATAAAAAACAAAATATTTACTTGAAGTTTTTATTTAAAACAGACAAGTATTCAGTTATTTGTTCAAAAATAAAACTATTGCTATTGATCCATCTCTAAAACCCAAGAACTTTTCTGACCACGCGCATGAATAAGAATCTTTTAACCTAAATGCGAGAAGTGGAACCTCCATGTTTTACTCGCCCGAGATAGCACCTTGAGGTTTTGGCTAACTTCTAGCTTCATCTATCTCAACTCCGTCAGCAATACTTTCTTGCGCTCACTTCTCAATTAGCTTTCTATTGATCGTATTACATTCTCATCAGAGAAGGTATTGGATTGGTGTAAAATTTGACATCACCCCCTCCCCCCCGTTTTTGTCAAATGTCCACGTTTTGAGACCCCCTGAACCCAGAAAAATGGTTTCCACGAATGTGTCTGTCTGT
>WSXT02022258.1:0-14094 GCA_011762715.2 Neuroterus valhalla | reverse complement strand
ATGGAACGGGAACTTTTCAAAATAATTTGTATTCGAATTGAGAAGAGAGGAAATTAGGAAAATTGCTCTTCCAATTTGAAATTCGTCAAAATTTGAAAGTCCCTTCTTCATAATTTTGAATGAAGAAAGTACTTCAAGCAGTTTTTAGAGTGGAAGTAGTATTTCGAATGACAAACATTTCTAAATTATAAGAGGAAACTTGTTCACATTGTTAATTGCGAATTCATCCCGTTTTAGTTAAAAAATCAACTGCTTGGTTGAAAGTTAAATTATTTTGTTGGGAATTATACCTTTTTGTTAAAGGTGCATTATTTTAATTTATAATCAACCTTCTTTTCTTAGTGAAGATTCGAGTATTCAGTTAAACATTGATTCTTGAATTTAAAAATTAAACTATTTCTTTAAAAATTTATTCATTTTGTTGAAAATTCGCCTCTTTCGTAGAAAATTAATCTATATGGTTGAAAATTCACCTTTTCTGCATAAAATACATTTATTCCAGTTGAAGATTCATTATTTTACCGGAGAATTCATCAGTTTGGTTGAAAATTAATTTCTCCAACTGGGAATTTAACTGTTTCATCCTTGGTGAAAAATTATCTTTTATAGTTCAAAATTTAACTATTCGGATGAAAATTTGTCTTTATGAATTGATTAATTAGTTCGTTGAAAATTAACATATTTTGTTGAAAAATTGATTTTTTGTATGAAATTGTCTTTTTCTCCGGAAGTTACTTTTTTTGTTTGAATTGAAAATTCGAATTTTTTTCACAAAGGATGTAGTTTTGTCGACCAGGGAAGAAAATTTGAGAAAAAGATGTAAAAGTGTAGACTACTGGTCTCTTACATCTTTTTCTCCTTCAATTATTTCGCTGAAAATACACATATTTTGTTGAAAAAATGGATTTTTTCGGTAAGAAATCATCTTTTTCTTCGAAAGTTACTTTTCTTGTTCAAAAATTCTTCTTTACGGTCAACAATCCAAGTTAAACAGTTGAATATTTTTCATATCAGTCGAAAATTTATCTGGTTGAAAACTCTTATGTTTGGTTCAAAATTAATTTTTAAGCCAAAAATGTAACTATTCTATTTTTGGTTGGAAATGATTATCACTGTAGTTCTAAATTCAACCATTTTGTTGGAAAATTGTATTTTTTTTGGTGAAAATTAATTTTTGGTCATAATTTGAACTATTCTAGTGGAGGGTCCATCATTTCAGGTAGAAACAATTCTTTCTGATTAAAAATTCAACTGATACAGTTAAACATTCACAATTTTATTTGAAGATTCATCACTTTGCTTGAAAATCGATTCGTTTGGAAGTTTTTTTTTGGTCATAACTAATTTTTTCCAACTAAAAATTCAACTTATTCCAATTGAAAATTCCATAGTTGTAGTTGAAAATTTATTTGTTTGGTTGAATTTGAAATTTAAGTATTAAAATTATGTTTGGCAATAATTTATCTTTTTATTCAAAAATAATTCATCTGTTTGAAAATTTAACTCTTTCAGTTGATAATTCTTTTTTTTATTTAAAAACTCTGATGTTTGGCATGAAATTGGGGTTTTACATTGAAAACGTCACTGTTCTATTTTCGGTTGAAAACAATGATTTTTGCAGTTCAAAATTCAACTATTTTGTTGAAACCTGGTGTTTTTGGGTAGAAAATTAATCTTTCTATTTGACAATTATTATTCTTGTTTGAATATTCACCTTCATGGTTGAAAATTGAAGTGCTCTATTTAATTCTTCACCATTTCAGTTGAAAATTCATCTTTTGGGTTTGCAATTCAAACTGTTCCAGTTGAAGATTCATGATGTGATTTTTAAATTCATCACTTTGGTTGAGAAATAAACTTTTTTTGTTAGTAATCCATATTTTTTTGTTATCGCAGATTGATTTTTCCTATTGTCAGTTTAACTGTTTCAAGTTTTGTGAAAAAGTGATATTGTTCCGTGGAAAATCTGAGAATGAATGTCACGAATTGAAATAAATGTTTGCGTTTTGCGACAAATATGAATATGATACTTTCAGTTGACCGGGAAAATTGAAAAACTTGACCGGGAAGAACCGGGGAATACCCGGGAATTCAAAATTGTCTGCCAAATCGCCCCCTTGACCTTAAATCTCTCGAAATTGAAGATATTACATTTTTAAAAATAAAAATTTACCGAGTAAAATTTTGTTACAGAGTTGTGGAGTCTCGGTACGCATCAACTGCTGGAATGTTTGGAGCAGCTTCTCTCGTAACTGGAATCGTCGCTGGTTTAATGTTCGCAAGAGTAATGCCATATTTGCTGGGTTGGTCGATTTTCAAGTCGCTCACTAACTGAACAATGGAACTTAGCCAGTGAAAATAATTAAAGAATTCCACCCTAAAGTTTACAAGCTCGAGAACGCCTCGGGTTGATAAATTTAAGTACGAGTGTCTGATAATCCAATATTAAAGAATTGTAATTATCGACCATTTTTGAAAGTCTTTGCGAACAAGACTTTGAGCCTTTTAAGACAAGTCCAGTAGCAAAGAGGACTAAAATTTTAAAACATACTTGGTTTTAAAATCAACGAAAAGCAGGGAAAAAATTGCAAGCCTTTGCTCGATTTCTCAAGTCAGACCAAAACGCCTTAAATATACAGGAATATTATTGAGTCTCCTCAATTAAAGCCGCTTGAAAATGCACACGATTGAAAAAAAGAAAAAGTCTGTACAACCGAGATTCACTACCATATTTTACATTGTTTATATGTCCATTGTTGAGATGGTTTGTCTGTTATATTGTATGAGGAGATTTAAGACGTTTTGTTGCAGTTATAATTAACAAATTTTACATCGTTACTGCACTTTTTATACCGTAATTTTGTATCTTTATATTCTCTATTGCATAATCCTATTGAAAATTACCGATGCGCTTATGAATACGTATAATTGATTCCTTATATTACAATTTTAAAATAATTTTTTCAATTGAGTAATTATTTTTCTTTGAAAGTAGACTATTTTAATAATATTTTTAACTATTTGCGTCAAGAGTTGAGACAAGACTTTGATTTTATTCTTTTCATAGAATTATATCTTTTTAATTGTAATGAGCCTTCCGATGCCTAGTTATAAATGGATACTAGATAGCCTGAAATTAACATTGAGACTACCAAAGAACTTTCGGACTCGCAAAAATGAGATTCCCTTTGAGATGTAAGAAATTGTGGTTGCGTTTTCATGTTGGACCAACTTTTGAATCTTGAATCACATTTCTACTTTCATAATCCTTGTATAAGAAAATTCCATTTTAATATACCTCGATTGATGATCCTAGGCTCATACTAGGTTAAGAATTACAAAAAAAAAAATATGTATCGTTTTAAGAAATACTTGTTAGCCCTTCTAGTAATTTATAATCGCGATTCTAAAGCGAAAGTACCTAAGAATTACAAAGCTTGGAGTCCAACTTCCTATAGGACAATCCACAAGAATGCAGACAATAAAACTTGAATGAATTCCAATCTAGGGAACGGCATTGAGCGTGAAGCTGTAGCTTAGAAGCGATATTTTTATATAATTCAATTAAGATTGCTCCATTAATGTCACTCGAAACCATTTTGTGCATATCAGCTTACAAGAAGTAGCTCGAGGACGCCGATTCTGTGGTGAAAGTAGATCGAAATCGATAAGATACGTATTTCTCTTCTCATCCTACAGGACATAGTTTCCGAGATATTGAGGTTTGAGAATAATAAATCCTCGTTACCTCAGAAACTAAAGCCAATTGGATGAAAACAAGAAATATGTAACTAATGGATTTTGATCTAGTTATACCCTGGGATGTCCCAAAATCGGCGTCTCGCGCTTTCTCCTTCTTAGATTAGAAACTTTCACCCAAACTCCTCAGTCATTTTTATAACTCCACTGTAAATACCCACCCCCCAGGATTTTTTTTCTGGAAAAGACGTCCATTTCTGTGTGGAGTTGAGATATTTAACAGATGTAATAACGTTAAGTTCACCGATCGAAGAGATTTGTGCCCTAGATGTAACATTGTTTATACGTAATGAATAATACTACAATGTTGAATAAATAACATGAATTGAACTTTAGCTATTATTACCCTTCTCGGTTTTTCACAAATCTATATCCCCCTTGCCAAAGGAGATCGTCAGACATTACTCCCCTTAACTCACGTCCCTCCCTAATCCCCCATTACCACAACTCTTATAATAAGCCTCCGAACAATGCATAACGTACTCAATCCTTTGGGATTTTTCAATCTATAAAATTTCTTACGTCTGCAGATGAATTTTTATTAATAGCGCACGCATTTGCCTGAAAATTTATTTATTAGAGTGGAAAACTGCAGAAAACTAAACCTCCGAAGCGCCCGAAATTTTGCCAAGCAGAACAATGGCGAAAGTATGCGACCTTTTCTGGAGCATTGAAAACCATGGCGTGGATTTAAATTTAACCAGAAATCTTCGAACTGTTTAATTTACAAAAGCTGCAAATTTTGAGGTTCACTGGAATTTGATTTTCCTATTATTATTATTATTATTATACCATTAAGCCAAATCCCTTGCGGGATAAGCGCAACTCGTCTTGTTCCGGCCCCGTTGTACTACTGGAGAATAAAGGATAAAGAGGTAATGATTTGGAAGTAGAATTGACATGAGGAATTTCGAGCAAGGGATGTGTATGAGGAGGAGGCAGGAATAGGTATTAGATCAGTCTTAGGATTCATTGCGTGTTTTTTGCGGAAAGAAAAACACACTCGTCCTGTGTAACATCGCTCCGACACAGGTCGCTTCCTGATCTCTCTAGTAAACACCCCGTAAAAAGAGTTTCGCGAAGTCATTAAAATAATCCACTAAGCGATATCCTCAGACGGGCCAATTAGTATTCAAAATCGTTCGTTTCAGGCTTCACACTTTTTCTTAATACAATTGCTCTCGAAACATCCCTATCCTGTCATACATCTCTTTCTTCTTCCACATACATGCATCATTTCATACAAGCTCTTGTGTTTCTACGGCTTTTTATGTTTCTCCTCTTTAGGGTCTCATTCACACATTCTATCCATTCCTTCTTTGGTCTGCCTCTGGGTACGCTACCATTCACCCTACCTAGATACACTTGCTTTGTTAATCGTTCTTCATCCATTCTCCCAACGTGACCGAACTATCTCAGCAAATTTCTTTCACTCACGTCAAACAGCGTTTCTTCTACACCACATTCTTTGAGAACCCACTCATTACTCAATTTGTCTATTAGCGTTTTACCGCACATATTACGCAGAAATTGCATTCCGATTGCGTTGAGTTTACTCTTGTCCTTTTCTTGATACGTCCAGGTCTCGCTACCGTACAGGACAGTTGATTTATTTGTTACACTTTTACTCTTTAGTAATACTCCGTACACTGCCGAAAATCTTTCTACTCTCATTTATCTGTATGGAAATCTCTGCATCTATCTTCTTGTCAGAAGTGAATAAACTTCCAAGATACACGAAATGATCAGCTTCTTCTATCCTCTCTCCATTTCGGGTAATATTACAATGTGTTTTTGCATCCTTACATTCAAACACCATGATTTTTGTTTCATTGACGTTAATGTTAAGTCCCATGCTATTCATGCTGGTATCCAGTCTGCTCAACATCCTCTGCAAATCCTCGGCTGATTCTGCCGTAACGATCTTGTCATCTGCAAACGCAAGCCCAGGAACTCTCACTGTCCCAAGATCAACACCTTCCTCGTCAAATAGAGCCATTCTCAGCCATTTGTCCATGTATATATTAAACATCCAAGAGGACATAACGCATCCTTGCCTGACGCCCTGCCTAGTATTAAACCAATCGCTCAGTTGTCCATTCACTCACACTTGATTTGCTACCATTATATATTGCTCGTATTGCTTTCAGAAGCCACCCATTCACTCCATATTCTTTTAGGACCTCCCAAAGTTTAGGAAGTTTCAACCCTAGGGTTGGAGCTTTGCGTTTCAACACGCTCTACGAGCACTGAAAATCGAGTTTTCAATAAAGGCGTTATGAAAAATGCGTTCTGACACCCATATGAGTTTCACGCTCTCATATGGGTGTGTAAAAACATAAGAACATTTCCGTGAAGTTAAAAAGCATTACTCTCATCAATGTTTAATTGAAAATATAATTATTTTATTTCCGATTGGAGTAAACATACTATTAAATTAAAGGACATTAAAGATAAGAGAAACATTATAATACAGTTGGTGCTCTAAACATAACTACCTTACATAACATAAACTTTTTCGATTTTCTTGTAGGGAAATGCCTCTTTGGTTTTCGGACAAATCACAGTTCCGTTGTTTTCCTGAGCCATTTTTTCTAGGGCCTAAAAATTTATTTCGCATTTATTATATCGAATGAATACTTGAATATTTGATAATCCGCCCAGAAAAAGTTGTATAAACAGAGCTTCTGACTCACTGGAATTTACGTTTATACTTTCCGTTCATTTTATACAGAAATTTGTCCACCATAGCGCTGAAATCGATGGGTCTCCAGCCGCTCTATTCTTTATATGCGTCCATAACACATTATAAACTTTTCGTGTCATTCTTTCTTTCAATGTATTGAGAAAGAAGATGTAAAGATATTGTTTAAATATTCAAGAGAATATTTTTACCCTCAGACAAATTCATAACCCAGCATTTGAACATAAACAGTAGCGCTACCACGGATAAAATTTCAACAACAAAAAACTAACAGTAAGAACATAGATTCCAGTGAGTCAAAATCCCTCTTAATACAACATTCTTTGAGCCTATGCTTCATTTGTTGAACTCACTTGCTCTCCGTAAACATAGCCATTAGGCATCATCATTGGTTGATTATGTTCGTTGAGAGGTGTTCCACTTATGCTGCAAACGAGCCTAGATTGCGAGCAATGGGCAAAAGGTAGTGGATTAGCTAGTTCATTGAGAGCCTCATTGCAAACTGGACAACTAGGGTTACGTCCTTCTTTATTGCCTCCATAACATTGTGGAGTTTTTAGAGCAGACAATCCAGCCTGAAGTGCTACTGTAAAGACACTCTGACTAGCCAGCTGGAAAAGCCGGTAATTCTCGTGGCGGAACTGTTCAATGAGTCTATCCCATCTAAAAAATAATTGATAAATCATTCAAAGTTCATTACCTTACCAGTTGGAATATCACAGGTTTGCCCATATTGCCAAATACTGTAGGTAAAACATAATCCAATTGTAAAGAAAATCGTTTGCCCCACAGATAAAATGTCCTGAGTATTTATTCCAACAAAAAATCCGCGACTTTGCTTGAAAATACAAGCTTCTATTCAGAGAAACTGAGTCCATCCTTAGAAATGGTAAAGGAGCTGAATTGCTGAATATGCAAACTCCTACCTCAACTTCTGCGCATACATCAAAGAGAATTCATCAGTGGTAGACAAAAGAGATAAAATGACTAGTCTCCACCAATGGCAAGGTCCTTATTGACACATGCGCAGTACTTTTCAGACCCGGTATTCGAAGAACTACTCATGGAGCCTCCTTCTTCATCGCTTGTGCACACCTCCACTAAACTGCATCAGAAGGCTCTACTCCCCTACGCACAAAACACACGTCTCAAGATGTTTGGAGACAAACAGAATAAAATCCAAGATCAAAAACAGATCCCTTCCTCGCACATTTACAATAACAGGACACAACAAAGCATCCTACTGAATGGCTTTGACTTTTATAATTTAGAAGGATTCTCATCATCTTACTCCCTCCTCCAACCTAGTTACCATAAACTCCACTCTCTGAACACACTCATGAATAAAACTATAACAGATCTTGAAGATCCACTATTAAGACGACCTCATCTGCTTTCATGAATTTGGTAGAGCGTATCCCTTTTCAGAGAAAAGCAAAAATGTGCTCAATAGAATCCAACAGTAGGCAGTCGAAGAAAATTTTGGAATTTAAAGAAATCAACATCATCAGATCGGATAGGAGAGCCGCACTGATTTGACTCTTGCAATAAGAAGGGAAATCACATTCTTTCGAGTCACCTCTCTTCTAAGGCTTGACAACAAACTCGAGACTCCTGCAATCTCAGTAGAAATTTCCTTAGGTGAACTGCTCTATGTTTCTTTTTACAGAGTGTCCACCTCTGATAAATTTATAACGTCAGAATCGTGGACCACACCAGACCCATGAAGGTCCTCGTTTGGAAAGCTTTAAAATGCTTTTAAAAAATATACCCAACCAACAAATGGATCCTGCTTAGAAAATGAAAAAACAATTAGAAGCCTTCACGCTGTGCCAAAGGAAATGTTTTCACCACCGCTATTCCCGATTCATTTCCTGAAATCTTTGGATTTATGATACCAGGGCTACGATAATTGTTTTTGCGATGGTATTTTTTTGGACTACTACTATGTATTATTAATTTCAAATTATTAATCCATTAAATTAATGAAAATATATTATTAATACATACCAGTAGACCAAAAAAATAGCAACGAAAAAAAACATTTCCTGAAAACGTAAGCTTTCAAAGCAATGAGCTCTTCGGGGCCTTTGTTATAATGCTCAAACTTCCCATTGCCTTGACTTCGCTAAGAACTGTATCTTCTCCAGATTGAGCCAAAATTGATAGCCACATTATATTAGCACTACCCGAAGAAGTCCAGATAACTCTATTTATGGAAAAGCTTATTTACAACAGACTTTTGTGGTACGTAAAACACTCCTGCGTCTTCTGCCTCCCACCCTGTTTGGCATTAGGAAGAAACGCAGAATTGTTGCAGGACTATTCCTGGATCTAAGAAATACCTGTCCTAGCGTCATCTCCAAATTATGCCCTGCCAATTTGCCAGGTCCATCCAATCAATAATGCCTTAATACACTTGGGGACTTTTTAGAACTATCCTTCCCTCAATGGAAGCAGTTTTGGAATGCGGATGTTATGTTATTAACCTCATTGTTCATAAGTACTTAGCAAAAATAGAACCCATTCGTAACGAAGCTTTAAGGTTAGCCGTACTTGACAGGGGTAGCACTCCTATCAACGTCATGATGGCACAATGCTGTGAACCTCCTTTCAGAAAAAAGCTATGTTATTAACACTATCTGAATGCATTAGTGTCACTAAAAGTCTTCTTAGAAATCAATTTGTCATTCTTGGGGCATTTGATGATGTAAGAGATTTTAAACATCAGATCCATAAATCAAAAACGCACCTCTAGTATTGATTTCCATACGAGAACCTTCTATTTTTGCCTAATATGAACACGAAAATAGGCAGACTAGTCCAAAAAAGGCCCTGTACAGCATTCAAGAGACCAAGTGGAAATACGTTCCAGGACTACATTCATTTTCCGACACATGAATTAATGTAAATAGCCGATTGTGATCTGGTATGCCCAGATGCTCAACTGATTGGAATGTGGAAACTCACTACGTGTCCTGCAAAGCGTTGCAACTAAATGACCTGGTTACATTATTTTGTATTTTTATACTGTGCCTAGTTACCCTTGTATGTATCCATGGTAGTAAGGGTATTCCAGAAAACCAAGTAGCGCATCCGGCAGCTAAATCAGCGACTGAAGACGCTTTACTTACCCTTCACTTTCTCTGACTTCTCTAACCTTGTCCGCAAAACTCTCGATGAAATTCGTCACAATACTTTACAGAAATAGGAAAAAAGGTGTGCCCCGCACGAAAAAATATTAAACCTTCTGGACAATTTCCTGTGTTTCAGGACCAAATTCTATGGGCTTGCCCAAGATTCAATGCCTATAGATAGACTCAAATCAACCCATATCCAAAAACTCTAAATTTCCTCCCTTACAGTCGATCCCTGCCCGATATAATGTTTTAGATTCAGTTGAGTCACCTTCCCCCGCCACACAATATACTATTGATTTTCTAATTATTACCGCTTCTCATCCAAGAGATCCTTGTAGGGACTGTTGTAAGGATTTGCTGGAAAGGCCAACTGTCCCATACAACACTGAATTTCCTGCAGTTGATAGTCGTCGTAGTTTGAAAAACACTTTCTGGCGTGTTTCACGGCGTCGAGTCTGCGATCTGCTCGAACCAATTCTATGAATTCTTGAACGCGCAAATTGAACTCCATTGTGCTTCCCAATTTCCGGAGCTTGGAACGGTTGTCATGACACCATCCGAGACATCGTGCAGTTTCATGATTTGCAAGAGAATTTTCGACCTCCTTCGAGACCATGAAGACATCTGAAATTATTGTTAGAGGGTGAATCGGAAAATCATTCCAGCGAGCTCAAAAAATTTGTTCATTTCCTTTAATACCTATATTAGTTAAATCTCTGAGATCACTGGCATCAGCCAATTGCATGGCTGTCTTGTAATAACCCTTTCGAAGGAAGTACTCGACAAGCATTCGATCCAGTCTCTGCCTTCGCCATTGGTTTACAGCACTTGGAGACGTATTAGCGTGTTCCTTTAGGTGATCCAATCGCCTCTTGCAAACCATCCCAGCCTGCAGTTCTTCTGCTATGGACTCTTCAGCTTTACGTTTTAGAACCTGCAGTCTAGCAACAACTCCACCCAGCAGGCGAGTAATTTCTCCTGTTGGAACTCCTGCTCCATTTTCGGTTAGACCTTTTTCTAGCTCGTTTGCTGCTGACTGTACATGAGATACTTCCCGATCAAGAGTTTTTTGTGCTGACCGGAATTTTTTGTTTAGCAGTTCATATGGCACCTGGAACAAAAGGTCAATCAAACAAACAATCAATCAATACGACAGTAAAAGTAAATTCCGCTCCCCCAAAATCTTTAGAAACCGGAGATAGAGATCTAAGCTTTCAATTTCCTCAACTGTTTACCACTTGTTTTCACGAAATCTCTGAAAAATCTGATGTGGTTTTCAAGATTCACTTTTATTTCTGAACAATTCAGAAAATTATACATATTCTCACTATTTCCTTTCTGCTCATTCTGCAGGAGTTAAACACGATTTTCGAAGTCTATGAGCCCTCGTTACATTGAAATGGACGATTCAAAAAAGAGGTTGAAGATAATTTGAAATGACGGATGCCAAATCCGAAAAATTTTAAGAGCCCCAAGAAAAACGGTCGCTCTCAAAGTTGCTGAATCCAAATCTCATATTAGAATTTCCAAATTCAAAACGGTAGTTATCATTTTAGCACTCTGAAAGGAACCTAGTCATGAACAATGAGGAGGTGCCGTTAATTTTAAAGCGGCCCTATTTTTAATCAGCAATATAGAAACATTGTTTTCACATGCATTATCTCCTTAGACCTGTCAACTTTGCAATCGAAAAAAATCTAGTTATGAAAAATTTAAAAGAGCAGTCAATTTCAGGAAAAAGGGTGTTCTGTAGACCTTATTATTGAAGGATGGCCTAAACTTTGTTTATTATAGTAGAACAAGTGTTTTCATTCTTATCGTCCTAGTTTGCTTGTCCACTGAGCAAACAAAAAAAAAACAGCAATCAGAATTGTAAAAAGCGAAAAATTTTGGGGTGACCTAATTTCTTCTTTTAAAGAGCAAATGTTTTTGCATCTATTGTACTTTTTTCTTGCTTGTCGATTCTGCAATCGCAAAACCCTAGAAATGAAATTTTGGAGAGGGGAGTCAATTTCAGGGGGGCCTACTTTTACAAATATTCGAACAAGTATTTCCACTTGTACTACAATTTCTCTTGTTTGTCATCTCTAAAATTGAAAAAAAGCTGTAAATGAAAAAAGGTCAGCACGATTTAGGAAAGCCCAGGCCCCAGGGCGGCCAGATCCACATTAGTAAAAGGTAAAATATCCACGTTTTGAGACTCTCCGAAACCGAAAACCAGGTTTATACGAATGTGTCTGCCTGTCCGTATTTTGCTATGTCTGTCCGTTGGCACGCTAATTTTAATAAAAATTATCTATTCGATTTGCCTTCCGTAAACTCTTCCAGTGTCAGAAACTGAAAGTCAAATTCGTTAGCCAGTTATTTTGGATAAGATTTGAAGAAGTGAGAGCATTTTGAAAATTTTTTAGAATGTTTTTTGCAAGATTTGAAAATTCCAAATACAGCACTCTGTAGTACTTGATGAGTGGAACAATGTAACCTTATGATTTTTTTCTATGAAAAAAATTGTCAGAGTTATAGCATTTTCGAAATATATAAAAATACAAACGTAAATGAGAATTTTAGACCAAATAACGCACGCTATGAAAAAAAAGTGAAGAGAAAAACGTCACTTTCTGGTATCCTTACAAGATTATCATAACAATTTTTGGAATTTTTCCGAAAAATCAAAGATTGAAATTTGGGACGCACAAAAAATAATTTAAAATACCATTTTTCCGTCGAACTATGGTGTTGCTATAAATAACTTTATGGTAAAACAAACGGTTTTGGTTTATTTGTAAGAAACAAGATAAACATTTTTTAAAATGAATCTTCTGACAAACGACACGTATTTTCTGGTTTATTCGTAAAAAATTTAGTGAAAAATGCAAAAACTCAATTTCTGGAAAAACGACACAACCTATGGAAGAAACGAGCAACAAAAGTTCTCTACTCAGAAATGAGCTACAAGATTCCCATCAATACGCGCAGTTTTTATTTTAATCTAAAAAGCACACAAGACCGATTGCAGAGCGCAGCGTGAGATGAATTTCATTATCGAGCGCGAAGCGCAAGATCCAACAGATGCGCGCTCAGACTTGTTAGCGAAACGAGCCGCGCGCCGTGCACGCGATAGGGATGTGCCCGCGCAGCGGGCAGATTTTCTGGTCCTAATAATCCTCCATCACTTTATTTTTCAAAAATATTTGAAAATTATCATTTACTTGAATAGCAAAAGACAAGTTTGAGAAATATCGAAAACTTTTCTAAATCTCGCGTATTTGAAAATAATGAGAATTTTTCATTTTGAGAAAAGTCGCTGCCATTTTGTTGACTCAACATTTCCCCAATTTTCCTGTAGAATTTGAATAAATTTGAAATCCTTCACAAGGGTCAAAGAAGTAAGTTACATACCTTTTTAATTGAAAGAATTGTCTCTGAATCGAAATCTATTTATTTTAGAAATAATTTACATTGAATGTAATTAATTTTATAAATTTCTTTTGAAATTACATTTAAAAAGTCGTATGTACGACATAAATGGTACACAAACTCCTATTATCAGACAATAAGATGGAATCA
The DNA here is from genome assembly GCA_011762715.2 of Neuroterus valhalla. NCBI lineage: Eukaryota > Metazoa > Arthropoda > Insecta > Hymenoptera > Cynipidae > Neuroterus > Neuroterus valhalla. The sequence continues at coordinate 924 of WSXT02022258.1, read as the reverse complement.
GATTGAATAAAAACATTTAAGGCTAAATAAAAAGTAGGAAACAAAGAAAAAAAGTGTACAACTTTCTTCTGCAGCTTATTGATTAATTAAACTACGTCTCATTCTGGAGAAAACCTTGACCCTTATCTAGGAATAAATCGAAGACAAAACACTCAAAAATGTGAACTAACAACCCTCAAATCACAAAATAGGCAGTGTCAATGATAAAAAAATCAATTTTCTCTCACCTTCAATGTTGGGTGTTCTAAACTCTTTATATCCGACATTTTTCCTGTTTAGCTATAATTTCCAGGATTTCGAAACTCTAACACAGCTGAAACTTCAGAAAAAATTGATATTGCACAAATAAATCAAACACCACGTCTAAACGATTTCATTCGGAAACATTCCAATGAAAGCCATTTAACCAGCTGATTTTTAGTAAACACAAATGACAGGAGCGAATCGTAATTTCTGCTCGAGCTCAGAACGAATTGTGAAACTACGCAGCATGTTACTGTTCAGGGTTGGGCAGTTTACGTAAGTTGACACTTCTTGAACGTATAATACGCACTTTACGTAAGTATGTACAAGATACTAAAGGACCTATACAACATGGCGAACATCAGTATGCAGTGAATGGTACGTGATGGCGTAAAACTGGCGCTGGTGTGGGATAAGTGAAAATGATGGAAAACAGTAGGTAATCATTTATCCGAAATTTGATTGTGCCTGAAAAGAAGTAGAGCGTTACCTAGTTGGTAATAAGGAATGCACAAATACCTAGAAATTCTAAACATTCTTGCATGCATATTATGTACATTATGTTAGGGTGACCAAATAGCCTGAGAGCAAATAGAGGACACCATGGAGAATAGACATAAGGAGACCAATCTGTAATGCATGGACTTCACCAAAAACGGTCGCTTTTCTGTTGCCACTAAC
>WSXT02022247.1:0-14094 GCA_011762715.2 Neuroterus valhalla | reverse complement strand
CACCACAGGGTTCACCTGGGAGCAAACCTCATTCAGGAAAAATAACACAGTTGAACCGCGGTAAAATACACCTATGGCCACGCCTCGCGACTGAGATAAGTGACCCATATGAAAGAAGTGCTAAACTGTGCATTATATGTATTAATTTGTCCATAATTTCAATTCGGTATAGTCTTATCTGGATACGAACCCATTAAAAGTTACCAAAATTAACTAGAATGGAAAGTGGGTCAGCAAAAATGTAAGCTCTGCAATTGGTCAAAATCGTCTGAATTTTTTTGACGACGCATTCCTATCTGATTTCCAGATGATGTTCTCCTTAATCTAGTGATTTCGTGGTAAAACAAGATTATGGGGAACTGCAAATACCATCATCAGCATGAGTCGATCCGTTTGACAATAAGCAGTTGTTGCCCGCCGGTTTTTATGCGCTAAATCCCAATAATTCTCTTATAACTTTTGAACACAACACTTTGATCAATTTTTATCCATCCTAACTTATAGAAATATTCTTGAGGTAAAAGATCTGAGTTTTATCAGTGCTCTAAAATAGAGTCAGCAAAATAAATATACTAATTTCAGCTACCTGCCACCAACGGCCATGCTCCGCTCGAAAAACCAGTTCCCGCTCGAATAAAAATAAGTATTGCGGAATTGAGCTACAATCTATAGAGAAATAGTGTTAAGGGTAAACGGAAGCCCGAGGCAAAGCCGTTTCTTCTTACAAATCTTCTTACATACTATCTTTAAACCTAGATGCTTTCGGCTTTACCTCGTTTGCCTTCTTTTTCCACGAAATCACTAGATTAAGAAAAACATCATTTGGAAATTAGGTAGGAATGCGTCGTCAAAAAAATTCAGACGATTTCGACCAATTGCAACGCTCACATTTTGCTGACCCACCTTCCATTCTAGTTAATTTTGGTAACTTTTAATGGTTTTATCATATGCAATTAGAGTTTATAATATTTATGTAATAATATCCAAATCAGCAAAAAGCCTGCATTCGTATTACGCGGTAGTTCAATAATAAACGCTGTTTTCATTATCGCGATGCAGATATTGTCTAAGATTATCTTTAAATTATGAAACTTATTTGTTGCAGGTCCAACTTTATTATTCGGCAAATATATTGATGGTGAGTTGAGGAAGTTCCATGCTTGTTCTGCAATGAGAGATTATGGGCTCTGTGATTCCTTTGCACAGCCGTGTTTTGAAGTACTACAGCGTAAATCAAATTTTAAAAATGTGGATGGTAAAAAAATGTTGACACCTTATAATCATACAAAATTGTATCTCCGCTTGAACCAACTCATATCTGTTCAGAGTGCTCATAGAAGTTATTGCCATACTTGCAACATACTTATTTCAAGTGTAGAAGAAGAAAAACATAAGAATCATTATCTACAGAGATATTTGACGGATTATCAAATGACTCATCCCACTGAATTTCTCAAACCACTCAGTAATGCAAAGAAAGAAGCTCAATATTTTTTCTCCGAGAAAACTACTGAGGATATCGCCCAAATTTTACTTACACTTGAAGCTAAGCACATTTTGTGTATTGGTGTACCTCGATTATATGAGTACATTCTACATCATTATGGGAATAAAATGACATGCCTCCTTTTGGATTTTGATGAAAGATTTGTAAGTAATTTTTATCCTGAGGAGATATGGAATATAACATTCTTATAATAATTCAAATAACCTCCGTCTATAATCGAATATATATCTCTTTAGCACAAAGTTTCGGAGAAATAACGTGAGATACGAAATAATTAAAGAGAATTTTCTTGATCTTCGCCATTTTCAGAGTAGCCGCAGGTCAACGGAGACCTGTAGTCACGATGCTCCACAGCCGGTTTTGAATTGAACAAAAATATCAACGGGAATGGTCTATTGGGTTCGATTCAGTATCTTTCCTTATTTTACTGTTGAAATTGAAATCCTAACTGCTCCCCTCCCCTATAAATCTTGAAAACAAGATTAGGAAAAAAATTATTTTATTTTCTAAGAATCATCAGATTTATACTTTTAATTGTGTGTGCATGCATATATTTGAATAAAGTTTTCACCGCTCTAAGCTTTTCCTCATAAACAATCACGAGGACGTGTTGGTACCTATTGTTCCATATATTTTTTCATTGTAAATTAACAACATACCTTAACAAAGAAATTGATACATGTTTTTTTCCATTATTGAAATATTCATATCCAAAATAAATCATATATTTATAACTTTTTGATATTCGAATAAATTATTGTACTATCGTAGATATTAACACAACTACTTCAAGAATAAAAATATAGATTTGTAAACACGTAAATTGTACGTAGAATAATACACAATAGTAGTATATCTCACGCACACATCGGAAATTAGCAGTACCATGGCAAGGAAACATATTAAAATGTTGAGCTACTTTTTGATTTATTAGATATAAATAAAATGTCTTTTTGCTTTGTCTCAGAACTCAAGCTTCTGCTTATTATAAATGGACAACAAACAGCTGTTTGTCCTTTCCTTCCACATCCTGATATCCTCGTTCACCTGTTTCATCTCCTCTTCTTCATCCTTGCTGACACTGACACTGCCTCTAATCCTTCTACTTTCTCCCTCCGCTCTTTCATATCTTTTTCCCATTTCTCTTCCCTGATCCTCCCATCCTCCCTCAGAGCCCTTATTTCCTGTCTCAGCCCCTTGATTTCCGATATCAAGATACCCAGGGTATCAGTGTTCAGCTGTCCTTCGCTTCCTGTCGGTGACCTACGCGTTCTGCCGCTCTTCTTAAACGGACTTTCCGCTACGCTTTCCGTCGGACTCCCTTGCTTCTCTCTCTTTCTCTTTTGAAGCAAGAGGTCGTCACCCTCACTTGCGCTAGACATTGGATCACTAGCCTGCTCGTTATGGTTACCCCCACTCACCTTGTTCTCTTTCCGACGCGTACCTCTGGACAACGAGCCACGTGGTGTGCTAAAAGACCCCCCTACATCTAACTCACTCCTGGCGCTCTCGTTATCGTTTTGCTGCTCGGTACCTACCTGCCCGACCTTCGGTAACTGCGAATCCTCCATCCTACTCCAACAAACAGATGTCTCTGTTTTGCGTTCCCGCCTTTCTGCCTTCTTCCTCTGCTTCACTCAACCCTCTTTTACCCTCTTTCCCCTCTATTCCACCCCGCAATCCCTTGCAGACACCCCTTTACCTTCCTTGCAATGCTCTGCACCCGCTTGCTCCCCTTACCTACTTAATCTCTGACCTACGAATCCGTCTACCTTCTTATCAACCTAACCTCACTCTTTCTTTCTACCTGAATCCTGCCTATTCTATTCAATGAAAAACACTTTATATCCTTCTCTCACTCCCCGCACCTTTACTCACCTTCCAAACTTGCACCTTTACACTTCACTCACACTTGTAAAACCAATTTTGCAAACTACTTTTACCACCTGACAGCCACAACACTCTACTACCGCCACCAACATGCAAGTCCAGTTTTATCTGTACTATGTATAACCTGTTCCTCAAAGGGCTGATTAGCCCTAGGGACTTTTTTCGAATAAGTACAAATAGAGTGGGAAGCAGGAATTTGAATAAAGAAATGTCTGGTAAAATCGCGTTTGGAGAAGATTTGATACTGTTCACGCCTAAGCAGGAAAAGGGAACTGCCGAGGTAAAAACAACTGAGGGAGGAGGCAGATCATACATTTTTCATTGCTAAGCCCCTAAAGGGAAATGATTTCACGATGTTGAGATCGCCAGTGAACAGGGGAAAGGGCCAAAGAGTAGAAGGGGATAATATTAATATGAATATCAAAGTAGGAGAAGAAAAGGGAATGGAAGGGTCGGCGTTAGAAATCTTAATGAAAGAAATTAGATCCCCTAAGGCAGAGATAAAAGAGGGTCAAAAGGACACAAATAGATGAGAGGAGAGAGGAAGATTAGTAAGCAAAGAATCGAGACTCTATAGAGGAACAGGTAAAAGAAAAAAAGGAAAGAATGGAAGAGAGAGACAAAAATAGAATAGATGAAAAAAATGGGAAAGATAGTGGGATAGACGAGGTGTTGAGAACCAAGGTCGAAATGATAGAGAGAAAATTCAAAGCTGCTGCACAGGTGGGAAATTTGGAGGGAATAACAAAGAAAGTGAATGAGTTAGAAAGGGGAATCGGAAGAAGGGAGAGATGGGAAAGGGGAAACAACCTGACAATTATAGGACGAAAGGGTAAGGAAGGAAATGAAATGGCTGAAGTATTGAACGTCTGTGAGAAAATTTAGGTATTAAGGCTGAGGTTGACAAAGTAAGAAGGCAAGGGACAATAGAAAAGGGAGTGATAGTAGTGGAAATGAAGTCATGGGGAGAAAAACAAGAAGCGATGAATAAAAAATTTAAGTTAGTTAAGAAGGAAGTTTCCATTGAGCATGATCTCACAATAAAATAAAGAGAGATGAAACGAAAAATGAGGGAAGTAGCAAAGGAAGGAAGCGAAGTATGACTGTAAGGTAAAAATTTTCTGGGATACCAGAAAATTTGTATACAAGGGGAACGGCATGTGTGGAATGAAGACATTGGAAGAATGGAGAGGAAGGAGGAAGATTTTTTAGAGAGGAATACAAGGTAAGGATTGCCAGAAAAAAGAAAAATATCAAGGATAAGAGTAAAAGAGTAACAAGAAAAGGAAAAATATACAAGTAATAGATGAGGTAAAGTTGATTTTTTGGAATGTTGCAGGCATCAAAAACAAGGGCAGTAATTTTTGGAACTTTGTAGAAAACTTCGATGTTGTAGGGTTTACGGAAACTTGGATTGAGGAAAAAGACTTGGGAGGTATAACAAGTAAACTACCGAGTAACTTTAGATGGGTGCCTCAAGGGGCCACTAGGGAAAAGAAATAGGGGGAGCAAGTTGGGGAATCTTGACGGGGGTGGAAACCAATTCAGAAGAAGGATAATAGGGGGAGATTTTAATGCAAGAATAGGAAGAAGAGGTGATAGGAACCTGGATGGAGTAGAATGGAAAAGGGGATCGAAAGATCAGATAATAGATAAGGAGGGTATGCAACTCTTGGATATGATAGAGGAAAGAAGGTGGTATGTACTCAAGGGAAATAAGAAAGGGCACGAAGAAGGGGAGTTCACGTTCGTGAGAAGCAACTCATCCACTGTAATAGATTACGGGATCACTAATATAGAGGGATGGGAGAAAGTAAATAAAATGAAAATAGAGGTTGAGTAGAATCCGATCATCATCCAATAGGATTGTACCTAAAAAAGTAGAGTGTGATAAAGAATAAGAGATTTATAATTGGAAAAGGAGTGTGGACAGAGCAAGCAAAGAAGAAGTATGTAAAAAAAAACGGAAAAATTAGTGTTTGAGAAGACAATGCTGAACGAAGTATGGGAAGAGTTGAAGGTGAAGGTTAAGAGCACCAGCATAACAAAGAAAATTAGAATAGGAACTAAAAATGGTGAAAATTGGATAAAAATATGGTGAGATAAAGAATGTAAGAAAAAGAAAAGAGAAGTTGAAAAAGAGTATAAAAATTGGAGAAAGGAAAAAGGGAAAAGTAGGTTGTAACCAGGGAGGAATATAGAGAATTATGTAAGCAAAAAGAAGAAAATAAAAAAAATGAATTAAATGAGGAAATCAGTAAAATCAAAACAGAGGGAGAGGCTTGGAAGTTTACTAATAAAATGAGGAAGAAAAAAGGTGGCATAAGTGTTGAGATTAGCAAAATAAAAAAAGACGAAAAGGAATTAGAGGATAAAGAGATAGAAGTTCAGATTAGAAGATATGTAGTAGCGGAGAAACATGAAGAAGGTTGTAAGAAATAGTGAAGAGAGTGTGGAACAGTGAGGGATTTTCAGAGGAATGGAAGGAGGGTTCGATAACGCTAATACATGAGGAAGGAGAAGAAGCAAAAGTAGAAAATTATCGAGGAATAACTCTATTAAATGCAGCGTACAAAATACATACAATGGTTCTAACACTGAGGTGAAAGTAAGAGGTCGAGGAAAAAAGGATACTACCGGGAAGTCAGACAGGTTTTAGAGAGGGCTGAAGCACGATAGATAACATTCACATTTTGTAGCACGTTGTAGAGAAGGAATAAGAGAAAAAGGGAGGAAAAGTGTTCGCTTTCTTTGTCGATTTGAAGGCGGCATTCCTATCGGTAGATAGGAAAAAACTTTGGGAAACAATAGAGAAGAGAGGAATAAGGATTGTACTAATAGGAAAGGCGAGGGAGCCCATCGTTGTTTGCTGTGTTTATAGCAGACATGGAGGAATTATTCCAAAGAGGATTAGAGGGAGAGCTAGTGGTGAAAGGAGACAGATTTTGGTTGTTGGCATACGCAGACGATATTGTGTTGGTAGCCAGAGAGAAGGAAGTTCTGGGAAAAAGAAAAAAAATGGAAAAAGTTTAGGAATTCATTTATCTGGGCATTCTACTAAAGAAAAATGGGAACATCAAAGATCACGTTATTGAAAGGCTGAAGAAAGCATACATGGCAATAAAAAAGATTTGGGTAATAGGGGAGAAATTATTTAAAGATGATTTTAAGAGGAGAATGGGGATGTTTGAGGCGTTGGTACTAAGTGTGCTATTGTATGAAGTGGAAATTTGAGGATAGAAAGAATATGAAGAGGTAGAAAGGTTGCATGAAAAATTCATTAAATAGATTTTGGGACTAGACAAATGCACGCCATGATATATTTCGAACGATTCAGGTAGGGAGAAGATAAGAATAAGAGCAGGTAATAGAGCTTGCAAATACAAAGAGAAGTTGATGTATAGTGATGGTAGAACAATAGTTAAAGCTTGTATGAAGGAAAGAGATAGTGTAAGGAGGGAGAGCCAATGAATTAAAAAAAGGGAAAGGTATCTGAACAGGTGTGGTTGGTCAAAAGTGGGGAAAGAGATGAGGGGAGAATATGCATGCTTCGTGAGAGAGGTAGGGGTACCTTAAAACACTGGCTGGGAGAGTGTGAGAAAATAGAGAAAGAAAGCATGACAATGGGAAAATTTTCGCATGAAAAGGGAAAGGAGAGGTGCGTGCGTCACAACTTCCAAGAGCGAGGGGTTCCCCATATTATATTATATTGAATCGTTTTAATTTCTGCATACAAATTTTTTAATTTGGATATTCTTAGTTCTTCGTTTTCGGTAATTTTCTTTCACTACATTATACGGATGTGCGTTGCCGTCTTCTATTCCTCATCAAAGTTACAAGTTTGCATTTTATTCCGCTTGATAAGAGGTTAGGTTAAGGTTGGAAAACGAAACAAAAGATTTGAGTGCTTTAATTTATATTGTCGTTCGAGAAATTGTTTATCGAATGTGTGCTATCAATGAAAAGTTTGCTTCAAAACATCTTGTGCCACGAAATGTCTAAGTTGCTCATTTGCCTTCTACATCACAGAAAGCTCTAATAGAAACAGTGGATAAGCCACTGTCTAGACTTCGGGGTTTTTCAAACAAAGGACGATGTCCCCAGAGTAGAAATAATATGGGTCATTGAAAGTGTTATGACGCATAAGTCATTGCGCTCAGCAGGACGAAACGTGAAGCTTTTTCGCAAAATATTTTCCGACAGAGAAATTTTTAAAAATGCAGCTGCATCGCGATAAGATTGGCTACATGATTTTTTTTTGGCTTGGCATCGTACTTCAGTAAACGATTGGTTCACGAGGTGATTGAATGTGGTTTCTTCACGGTAGGATTGGATGCCTCGGTCAACAACATTGCTCAAAAGCAATAAATGGATTTAAATGGTCGTTCCTGGGCAAGAGATAGTGGGAAGGTGAAAACAAGCTACCTCCCGTCAGTATTTTTAAGGCGTGCCAGAGCATCAGACTTGCTCATCGCATTTTTGGAAGGCATATCACCTCTTCCACCGTAGAAGATTCTTCCGATTCCTATGGATGGTTCTAAAGTTAATTGTAAGTTTTTAAAATACATCAAAGGCCATATCAAAACGGACAAGGGTGATCCTGAAATTTGGGAAATTGGTAGTTGTAGGCTTCACAATTTGAATGGTACGTTCAAAGGTGGTTTGGAAGAAACAGGATGGAACTTGGAGCGATTTTAAAGGGAAATTCATAATCATTTGAAGGATGTTCCAGCTCGACGACAAACCTTCTCCAACGCTACTGATTTTCCATTTCCCACTTAAATTATGTGCCGTTCGATGGCTGAACAATGATGATGTCGCTCAGCGGGCTGCGGACATGCTCCCCAACATTATTAAGTACTAATATCATAACATCATAATAACATCATAATATTATTATTAAGTACTTTCAGTACGGTGATAAGAACTCGAAAAATTGGGAAACTTTGAATTTCAATAGTTTCAAAACTATTGAAGTGTCCTGTAAAGACCCTTTGCTGACAGCGAAATTAGCTTCTTCCAAATCCTTGTCGCAGGACATCGAGCCCTTCTTGATCGAATTCCAGACAGACTCACCTCTTGTACCATTTTTATATAATGTCCTTGCGGGTATCACGCGTCATCAAATGAAGCGTGTCGTTAAGACTAAGGTCATGGAAAAAGCAACCTCAGTACACGACGTAGATGTAAGCAATGAGGAAAATATGCTGATAGCTGCAAAGATTAACCTCGGAGTCGCCACCAAAGCTGCCTTAATGAAGACTAAGACTTGCACTGCCCTTGAAATTCTTGACTTTTGTAAAGACTGCAGGAATTGCATAATCAAATCTATTAGCTAGTTGTCAGAACGCTCACCGCTTGCGTATACGTTGACAAAAGCTTTCTCCTGCTTTGATCCCAACGTTGCAGATGATCTAAAACTGGGAGAAAAAAAACTAGGAACTTTGTTAACGACTCTCGTTGATAAAAATGGTCTCGATGGCAATATCGCAGACAAAGCAGCTCGTGAATTCAGAAATATGTGAAATCTTCCACAAGTTCAAGAAGACTTAAAAAATTTCCGTAGAAAAATACAACATGTGGACCATTTTTGGGTCAAACTTTTCGAGGCCAACAAGCTTAGTGAAAACATCGAAAAAGCTATGAAAATGATCACTGTTCTCTTTAAGAGCAACTCCAACGTCAAACGAGGCTTCTCAGTAAATAAAGAATGTCTCATCGAAAATATGAAGGAGGGAACTTTAGACGGGAGAAGAGCTGTTCATGACGCAGTTACTAGCCTTGGTAGAGTCGAAGAATCCAACGTTACCAAGAAGTCATTCTCGCACCGCGAAATGCGTACTCTCGTATCAAAGCAGCTGAGGAGCGCTGAAACAAGCCGAATCTCAGAACACGGCAGCAGCCAAGAAAAGCTTTTTGAATCTGCAAGTAAAGGAACTAGAAGTCAAGAGAGCCAGAGCATTAGAAGAAGTTCATAAAGAAGTCGACTCATTAAATGATGAAATTCAAGTGTTGCAAAAAATGTCATGAGTGTGTCGTTTGCTGATTTTATTCTAAGCGTTTTTCATTTTACGGTTCGTTCTGTGATTGGAGTTACATTTGTGCAAACTCGTCGCAAAGAGTAATGCAATTTTCAAGTACAATATATTTCAAATGTTTTCTTTTATGCGAACGACTTATTTCTTATATAATAATAAGCACAGAAGAAGGCTAACAGGATCTGTTAAAAAATTGAGAAGTGATCAGGAAATTTAAATTCTCGTTCAGGGAAGAATCTGGGAATTTTGAAATCCTTTCTTACTCACCATCCTGGATATGGACTTTGTCGTGTTTGCTCTCACGCATTACGATGTCGGGTCGATTGGCTTGGATATAATGATCCGTCTGGATAGGAGCATTCCAGCATGAGATGTAATCTTGGTTTTCTGGAACACAAACTGAATGTTTCCGCAGAAAGGATCCATTCTCTTGAGAGTTCTAGGTTAAGGAAAAGTTTTGAGGTGTAATGTCCGGTACATCATTATGTTTTTGCGTTTGCTCTCTCTCTCTCTCTCTCTCTCTCTCTCTCTCTCTCTCTCTCTCTCTCTCTCTCTCTCTCTCTCTCTCTCTCTCTCGCTCTCTCTCTCTCTCTCGCTCTCTCTCTGAGAGCCACGTCTTGATGGAATACGTGCTTGCGATATTTGCTGGTACTGACAACCCTGTCCTTAATCGCTATTCGGAATCCTTCTTTGTCGGCTATTCTTAGAAATTTGTCGATGTACATGTTGAACATCTAGGAAAAGCTTACGCGCGCTTGTTTTACGCCTTGCTATGTAACGAACCAATCACTCAATTGTTCATCAACTTTTACTTTCGTTCTACTACCAGTAAATATTGCTTTTATTGTTTTAAGAACTCAACCAGTCACTCCGTACTTTTTTAGAACTTTGAGAAGTTTTGCTTTATTTACCTTGTCGAAAGCTTTGACCAGATCAACAAGTGCGCAGGAAACTTAGTTGTCTATTTTCAAATTTTCGTCTATTATCTGTCTGAAGGTAAATTCCTTATCCGCACACAACCTGCCTCGCAAATATCCACATTGAACCTCCCAGAACCTTCCCTTAGTTATTGTAATGACCTTATTAATAAGAATTTTGGTAACTAAATATTTTGCCTACGGGACGTAGTAGGCCAAACCCTTTATAATTAGTACAGTCACCTTCATCACCCTCTCCCTTGTAAAGTAAGGCGATAAACGCCTTTTTACAGTCTGTAGGAACCTTGATGTTTACATCATAAATGTTCATGAATTCGTCAGCGTCACACATATTCGTTCCTTGCCTTAGGCATCCTCTTAACTGTGATGGTTTTTATGCTCTATAGTTTGTTTTCTCCCAATTTCGTTGAAAAATGCGTTTATACAGTCTTTTACTTCGTCCCAATCTCATACCGTTTTAACATCAGCACTCTCAATTCGGACTCATTTAGTGCTATCACTTTTTTCCTAGTCTTTTCGACCTATTAACAAAATGATTTCACAGAAATTTTCTTCAAAATCAGTTCGAATTTTTATATCTTCTGTTGCTCATGGAGCCTAATAGAGTTGTCAGATGTTAAGGAAAAGCTCATTTGACTGTCGTAAAAAGTTTTGTTGCATTTCCCGGATTTCATATACTCAAATCGGTGATCAATCTTCTGTTGTTGCTTCAATTGTTCCATATTGTATAATAGTCATTCGCATCACAACCAACAATCATTATTACATACAAGATAATATTTTAGTTTATGATTAGAACCTTTGATGAGAATCCTAACTACTTCCTTATGCTTGAGGTCCAAGCTGCCAAATTTACATTCGTGCATTTGTTTAGGTTTGTATATTTGTAGTAATGCGATTCAGAGAAAAGGGCGATAGGAAGAGGGAGGAAGGGTGGACATAGAAACAGAAGACAATAGAAGAAGTCGAAGAGTTGGTGTATCTAGTTTGATCGTTTATGAAGAATGGCAGCGTGGATGGACATGTCAAGAAAAGAGAAACAAAAGCCAAAATAACCAGAAGGCAAGTATGGAGAATAAGTAAAAGATTGATTGAGAACGATTTTAGGAGAAGGATGCTTTTGTTTTACGCGTTGGTTGCTAGTGTGATGTTGTATGAAATGGAAGTTTGCGGATGGAAGCAGAATGGTGAGGTAGTGCAAGAAAGGTACATAAAATGGACTCAAGGCCTGGGAAAATGCACACCGGGATATGTGGTGTTGTAAAAAGCTGATGAAGAGTATCTTAGAAGAAGTGGTATGACAGAGGAGGATGTGAGAGAAAAGCATGCGGAAGGAAAGAGGATATATGAGCATGCAAAAGAAAAAAAAGACAGGGAGTGACAAGAAAAAAGAAGATAAAAGAGAATCTGGGATTTTGAGTATAACGTTAAGTATAAGGTGGTCATAGCGAAAGGAAGAGCAGAGAACTTGAGAGGGAAGGATGAGAGAGGAAGTCAGAAAATGAAAGCGAGAGTGAAGTGTTGGAATATGGATGGAGCAAATCGGCACTTGATGGAAGCGGAAGGAATTGTGTGCTGTGTGGTTTGCAAATAGCCAGAGTAGAACATAGGTTGGACGGCTTCATGGGTATGGCGGAGGTAGGTTCTTCAGTTGGAAGGGAATATTTCATGGAAATGGGAAAAAGGGGTGGTGGATTGGGGGAGGAAGTTAGTGGAAGCCAAAAAGGACATGAAGAAAAGCTATGAATAATATGGGAAGAGTTAAAACTGTACAAAGTCGGAATAGTTTGAAATTAGGTTCAGAAAATATTTGAGGATATACGAAAGGCATGGCAAGCGATGTAATAACATTAAATAGCGAAAAAATGAACGGAGGCAAATGGAGACGACAGCAAGCGATGCGTGAGGAGCAAGGAAAGTAAATTGTAAGCGATGTACACGTGAGCAAATGAGTCAAGCCAGCGCAGCGTTGAGAGCACGTAGGAAGAAAAATGTAATGAGTACATATGTGATTGAGTTTATTAAGTAGATTAAATAGAATGTAAGGAATTCTGTTAATATAGTATATGGGTAACGAATCACGTAAGTCCTCATTCGAGGCCTCGAACCGGATAAAGACTCTTTCATACACTCTCGCGACACTTTGACCAGAGAGAAGGAAGGAGCGGGACAGGATTTCAATTTGTTTTTTGTATAGAGTAGAACTAATTTGTTTACCATGGGTTCACGATTTTCATTGGACCGCTGCACTTTGGTGTGACCTCCACTGGACCCAATTTGCCTTCTTTATTCTGGGTTCACAAAGCTGTTTCGAGAATCGACACTTCCGGCACAGGGAAAACGATTTCTACTTATTTAAATTCAAGTAGTTACGCGTCTAGACGTATTTGTATCACATAGAACGTTTGTTCGTTGGTCTGTCTAAGAGGGTCAAATGAATTTTTGTCAAATCGGGTAGGATGATGTCAATTGATGTCATCCCGATGTGTCCGAATTGTTTTTAGAAAATTAAGTCCGATGGTACCGTCTAAAACGTCGTTCCTAGCCAGTGATGAAATTTAATTTTTACGGACTTCCCTGCCCCGTTCAGCTACGCGTCAAGGTACAGACGGGCGAAAAAAACCATGTTTCCCTTAGACCCCTTGATACTTCTAGTCAGTACGAGACGAAATAAATAACTGCCCAGAGAATTTCGAGCGTGCTCGCCTCGTAGGTGTAACTGCATAGTCGAGTAGAGAATTTTCGCAAGCATTGCGCATTCTAATTACATAGTCGTTATCAGGCAAAAATGTGGAAGGATGCTATGGAAATACAGCTAGAGTGTTAGCTGCTCACTTTTCAAAATTGATGACCTTTGATTCTCTTATTTTGATATTTTATTATTCCACCTTGATGCTGTTCAAAAATCGACCTGTAATTGTTACGAATTAAGTTAGTTGATTTTATTATTGCATTAACAACCCATTAGCTTTGAAGAATAAGTTCGAGAGTATTTTGTAAAAATAGGGAATTAATAATCAAGCAATATTGATATATAAGCACCCTCAGAAAGAGATAAATAATAATATGGGTCTTGGGTGTAGTTTTGCACAGGTGCATGCGGTGCTCGGTGTTGGTTTGCGTGCTCTCCTCGCGACCATTGCGTAGTCGTATTTCCTCGTGTCTTCTAGCTTATTCTTCTACAGCCTTACATGACTGTCTATCCTCATCCAACTTGGTGAAAAAATATTCACGCGAGCTCAGGTGTCAAATCGCTCACATTGCGTATATCTTCCTGGCGGGATTAACATTATTCTTGAATGGAGTTCATAATTTTAATTATGTACCGGGATGATTTGTAACATCAGTAGCCATCTTTTCGAAATGAAGTATTCCACCAATCGTCTTCCTTCTGTTTGGTGTTCGAGTTAAATAGCTGTCGCCAAGTCGTATACACGGAGAAAAATGGAGGGCTAGAATTGGAGGTCTAACTTGTAGAGGGCTAGCTTGGCCTTCTAGAGGGTCGAACGGGCCTTCCATGGATGATCAGAATGAATCTCATTAGATGTTTAGCCTGGAGTCTGCAGAGGGCTAGACTAACTATCAAGAGAATCAAGTGAGCCTTCTTGGAGGGCCAAAACGCTTATCTCGTTTCACCGATTTCAAACCTCCGCTGAGTATCAGATTGGCCATTCGGGATAGTCGATTTCTGCGCGTCAATTATGCGCATAAGAATATACAG
>WSXT02022246.1:0-28937 GCA_011762715.2 Neuroterus valhalla | reverse complement strand
TAAGGTAAATTCACTATTACTGAAAAAGATAAATTGTGAACGAAAATTTGAATACTCAAATTTTAAAATGAAAAAAATGGATGTTTAACTAAACAAATTAATTTTTAACTGGAACTATCGAATTTTCAATAGGAATAAGTTAAATTTTCAGTTAAAAAAAATTACCTATGACAAAAAAAACTGACTTTCAACATAAAAAAAAATTTTTTTTTTTAATTTTCGAAAAAATTATTCCATTTTCACACAAAATGATAAAGAATCAAATGAAATTGTAAATATTTAACTAAAGTAGTTGAATTTTGACCAAGAATGGCTAATTTTTAACTGAAATGATGAACATTTAACTAGAATAGTTCAATTTTTACAGAAAATTAACTTTCAACAAAAAAATACAATTTTTCATCAAAATGGTTGAAATTTGGAGCATAGAAAAAAAATTTCCAAACAAAAATGAAATAATGACATTTTTGACTCAAAAAATTGATTTCAAACCTAACATAGGAGTTTTTGAATGGATAAATGTTCAACTTAAATCAAAAATGTTCAACTGTATAACTTGAATTGTTAACCGTCAAGAAAAATTACTGAGTAAGAATATTAACTCCCGAAGGAAAAGATAATTTTCTACGAAAAAATTGGCCTTACAACAAAATGTGTGAAGTTTTAACGAAATAATAGAATTTTCATTTCCAAAAGACAAATTTTCAACAAATGGTATAATTTTGAACAAGAGAAGATCAATTTTCCACTAAAAATGAAACAGTTAAGTTTTCTGTTGAAGAAATTGAACAAAAAGATCAATTTTTGACCATAAAGATTAATTTTCTACAAAAAAGGCTAATTTTCCACGAAGTACATTAATTCTCAAAAAAACAGTTACAATTTCAATCAGAGGTGAATTTTGAATCGAAATAATGTAACTTCAACATAAAAATTTAACTTTCAACAAACAAGTTGTTGATTTTTTTACTAAAAAGGATGAATTTGTAATTAACAATGTAAACAAGTTTTCTATCAGAATTCAGAAATATTTCTTTTCCGGAATACTACTTTTACTATAAAGACTGCTTGAAGTACTTTCTTTATTTAAAATTAGGGAGAGGGAACTTTAAAATTGATAAATATATATACTTTTTAAATTTAGATAATAATTTTTTCTGTATGTTTGGGCTACCATCAATTTGATTATCAAATTCAAGTCAGCTTAAAAAACTTCACAGAGAAACAAATTTGCAAAAATTTTGCATTTAATTTTTTTCTTATAATGGAAAAAAATTAAAATTCTTCCTCTCGTGAAGTATAGATGTATTTAAATATTTTGAGAACCAGATCAAAGGAACGTTACATTCTTTGGATCAAATGATATCTTTTGATTCACAAAAATAAAGCGCTCATTCCTCGTATTTTTTCGGTAGAATTTTTAAATAGTCTAGGTTGAGTCAAAAGAATTCCCGGTTCTTTGATTGAATTTCCGGTTTTTTCCCGTTTAATAAAATTCCCGGTTTCCTAGTCAAGTCGCCACCCTGTAAATTTCAACCAAAAATAGTAATTTGCAATCATTATTTGCAGGCTGGGAAAACAAATTTTCAAGCATATTGTCAAATTTTGAAGTAGAACAGATAAGTCTTGTACTATGAAAGATGAATTTTTAATGCAAAATGACTAGTTTTTCACAAGAGAGTTTAGTTCCGAAGCTTGAAAGTCTGTTTTCTAGAACATTTGACTTTTAATCTTGAACAATAAACTCTTCTGTCAAAAATTTGTCCTTCAGGGTTGAAAATTGATCTTTTAGAGTAGCAAACTCATCTTTGTAGGGTGAAAACAAAACTATTTGGTTAGGAATTCAACTTTTTTGTTGAAAATTCAACTGTAATTCAAATGCAACTTACCTTTTCAGGTTAAAAGTCCATCTATTATGGTAAAAAAGTTATCTTGGTTGAAAATAATAATCCATGCTGGAAATTCATCTTTTTGGGTTCGAAAATCAAAGAAAAGTTGTCCCAAATAGTTGAAAATAATGATTTTATATAATATTTGAATTTAACGAAAATTAACGATGTAAACTTTCAGAAGATAATAGTTTATTGTAAAATTGTTATCAATAACAAAATTGCAATCAAGTGAAAACATAATTTTCCTCTTCCTTTGAAGTTTGATTACAATTCACGAATTTCGGAAGACCTCTTCATCTATTAAAAAATTGATCTCGTTCCATAATATAAAAAGATTCGCTTTTTTTTTGTTATTTTGAGTTATATCGTCGAATCGCGAGCGTGAGCTATATTTTTTTACCCGTAACTTTCAGTGCAAGATCCGAATACGAAAACACAGCTTTTTTTACCCCCTCCGACTTCAAAATTTTTATTTCTTTTCCGCTCCGCCCTATTCTTTAGTAATTCTTTAAATTAACTAAAAAAGAAATGACTCGTGCGGAGCGCCTTCGAAGTTTGAAATTCTAAAAGGAATTCCGCATTCAACTTCTCAAAGACATTTCCCAGACGCTCTGCACATTCTATTGTCGTAGCGGCAGTTTTCTTTCTAAAAGCATTAGTTCAAAGTCCGCGTTTAACCAGCCTCCAGCGTTAATAAAATATCATCCTACGGATATATTCATATATATTTATATATGCATATCTCCAATAAATACTCTAATATAATGTCACAGATCGCTGCTTTGTGTTATCGTCGTTCTTACTCTCTAATAACAGTTGCTACTTACTCCTGTAATCCGAATTGCACCATCTTTGTAATATTGCGAGATACGACGCATTATTCGAAAAAGAATAAAATAAGAAATAAATTTTTCCCTATACCATCTCTTTCATAAAAATGTTAAAACTGCTAAAAAAATCGACGTCAAAAAACTCTTCAAATTTAAAATAAATTTAGCAATAACAAACCCCAACGTTTCATCGTCTATCAACAAAAAAAATGCATGTTTTGCTTACTTCATTAACCTATTCCAGAGAATTTTTTGCCTGTCGCAATTTGATTTTCCTCTCTCGTTTTGAAGGACAAGAGGTCGAAATCCTGTTCTCTAGTTTAACAATAATTTGCTTCGGAGGCTTTTCGCTCGCAGAACATGACGTCGAGATCTTACTGTTCGAGGGCTTGTCTTTGGAAGAAGACTTTTCCTCTACTGCCTTTTGTCACCTCATGTCAATTATAACTCGCTCTACATTCAGCAGTGACTTGACCTTGTCATTGTACTTAATTAACGATACTTTTGAGCCACGCACGTTGATTTTTTCACCGGCGCTCAAGAGGTGACAACACCTTGATTGATCCAAAAAGTCCGCGAGTTTCAGTTCCTTCAAGACGTCCCGATGCGCTATAGCGGGCGGACCAGTCACCGCTTTTGGATTCACTTGTCTGAGAAGTGCATCTCGACTCTTCATTTTCAAAGCAGTCATCAAATCTTGCAAGAGAATCCACTTGTCAGGGTCGTTGTTGAGGGTGAAGAGGACTGGAAGATTAACGTCGCTCACTTCCATTTCTATCTCTTCCAGCTCCACCTTTGGCGATTCTGCAGGCGGATCTTCTAGAGGATTGTAGCCAGATTCTTCCGGATCTTGAAAGAAAGGAACAATAGTTTATTAAATAATAGGGCGGAGAAGGGAAAAACAGAGAGAAATTATCAGATCAAACACTGCAAAATAAATTCGTTTTGAAAAAAATACACTCCATGAAAAAAATACACTCCACGAAAAAATATATATATTTTTTCTACAAAAATTGGACCAATTAAACTTACAACTAAGAAAAATCAATCAACAATAACAAAGAAAAAAAAAACGATTTCCAACAGAATAGTTCATTTTCAACAAAAGTGATGAATTTTGACATAATATTACGAATCTTCAACTAGAACAGTTACATTCCAAACCAAGTACAAGAATTTTCCACTAAAATTATAAATATTTAACATGAGCACTTCAATTTTCAACCATGGAGGTGAATATTCAACCAAGAAGAATAATTTCCAAATAGAAAGAATCATTTTCTAAGAAAAAATATAATTTTTTAACAAAATAGTCGAATTTATACGTAAAAAAATAATCATTTTCAACCAAAAATGAAACAGTAACATTTTTAGTTTAAAAAACCAATTTTAAACCAAACACAAGTGTTTTATGCTTAAAAAAAAGAATCTTCAAGTGAAAGAGTTGAGTTTTCAAACAGATAAATTAACTTTTACTGAAAAAGATCATCAAATGAAAATTCGAATACTCAAATTTTAAATTGAAAAAAAATCAATGTTCAACTAAACAAGTAGATTTTCCAAAGAAACTATGAAATCTTCAATTAGAATAAGTTAAATTTTAAGAGAAAGAATTACTCATAACAAAAAAAAACTATCTTTCAACAAACAAAAAGAAACCTGATTTCCAACAAAATTGTAATTTTTTCAACCAATGTGGTGAATTTTCAAAAAACATTATGAATCTTCAACCAGAACAGATAAATTTCGAAACAAAAAGATGAGTTTACAACTAAGAAGATAAATATCTAACTGGAGCTCTTCAATTTCCAAATGCAAAGAATCACTTTCTAAGAAAAAATATAATGTTTTCGCAAAATAGGGGAATTTTTAAACCAAGCATAAGTGTTTTATACTAAAAAAAAAAGAATCTTTAACTGAAGGAGTTGGGTTTTCTAACAGATAAATTAACTAATGCTAAAAAAGATTATTAGATGAAAATTTGAATACTCAAATTTGAAATTGGAAAAAAATAAATGTTAACTTAACAAATAGATTTTCATAAGAAACTATGGAATTTTCAATTGGAATAAGTTAAATTTTCATTAAAAAATTACTTATAACAAAAAAAAAACTATCTTTCAACAAAGATACAAAAAATGTCAAAACACTTATTAAATTTATGCACAAAATGACGAAGAATCAAATGGAAATGTAATTTGTTAACTGAAATTAGTTAAATTTTCAACCAGAAAGAA
Source organism: Neuroterus valhalla (assembly GCA_011762715.2). Classification (NCBI taxonomy): domain Eukaryota; kingdom Metazoa; phylum Arthropoda; class Insecta; order Hymenoptera; family Cynipidae; genus Neuroterus; species Neuroterus valhalla. The sequence continues at coordinate 23,978 of WSXT02022246.1, read as the reverse complement.
GAATGCTTAACTGAAATGATAAACATTCAACTAGAATAGTTCAATTTTTGACAAAACATTAATTTTCAACCAAAAGATACATTTTTTTACAGCAGAATAGTTGAAATTCGAACCAAAAAAAAAAGAGTTTTCAACGAGATGAAAGTTCGACTAAAATGAAAAATGTTTGACTGTATAACTTGAGTTGTCAACCGTGAAAATTTATGAAGAAGAATATTAACTTCCAAAGAAAAAGATAATTTTGTACGCAAAATTGATTTTTCAACAAAATATGTGAAGTTGCAACAAGATAATTTAATTTTTAATTCAAAAAGATGAATTTTCACCGAAATGTCGAATTTTGAACTGGAAAAGATTCATCTTTTACTAAAAATCAAATAGTTGAATTTTGAGTTGAAGTAATTGATTTCCAACCAGACAGTTGAATTTTCAGGTTTAATCATGAATGTTCAAATGAATAAATGTATTTTAGGCAAAAAGATGAATTTTTGACAATAAAGATTAATTTTCTACAGAAAAGGCGAATTTTCCACGAAGTTCATACTCAAAGAAATAGTTTGATTCCCAAATTAAAAAATCAACGTTCAACTAAATACTTGAATTTTCACCAAAAAAGATTAATTGAATTTTAGCAAAGTAGTTACAATTTCAACAAGAGGTGGATTTTGGATCAAAAGAATGAAACTTTAACAAGAAAATTTGACTCCATCATAATTCAGGGATATTTTCTTCTTTGGAATACTGCTTCTACTCTGAAGACTGCTTGAAGTACTTTATTTATTAAAAATTAAGAAGAGGAAACTTGAAAATCGCGATGAATTTTGGATTGGATGAACGCTTTTGTAAAATTCCTCTCTTCTAAATCCGAATTATAATTAGTTTGAAAAGTTAACGTTCCATGTGAAAATTTCCCTATTCCAAGAGAAATCATACTTCTTCACTGAAATTCCCTGCCCTAAAATAATATTATATTACATGGCGAGTGGTGAATGGCTGAGATTACTGATAAGCGTGGAGTTGCTAGCCCGAGCGAAGCGAGCAGAAGCGAGGGCAGCACCACACGAGTCAGTGATCTCCGCCATTCGCTACTCGCCATGTATGATATTTTTCATATAAAGTGCATCGAAAACTCGGCTTTCGACGACTCTTGAATGATAGCGGAATAAGAAAAATTAGAGTTTTAAGGTTATGGTTGACAACATGTGACAATCACACATATAATTACGTTAATGGGTTGGCATTATTGACGCCTATTACGCGCGCGACTCAGTAATGCCAATCCAGAAACACCCTCAAATTTCTTCTGCTTGCACAGCTGATTTACTTTCGCCGCTCCAGCTGATTTCTATTCTCCACTAGTGGTGAATAGAAATTTCGGCAGTAATCCGCCATATTCGCATCGCTCAAGAGGCGGTGAAAGTCGAATTTCCGTTGCACATATTATGGAAAAACTATATAATTATTTTCTGAAATTTCCTGTCCCAAGTCAGATAAATAAGGGAAAGCAAATAAAACGTGATAAACACATTTTTTTGGAAAAATGAAGATAATTATTCTTTCTCAAGGTTTGGGCTATCATCAATAATTCGATGATCAAATTTGAGTCAGCCTAAAAAAATCTCACAGAGCAACAAATTTGCAAAACGTTTTCCTTATAACGGAAAAAGAAGAGATTCTTCCTCTCATGACTGAGAGATATATTTAAACATGTTGAGAATCAGATTTAGGAGCGTTAAATCCTTTAAATCAAAAAATAAGATATCTTTCTGATTCATAAAAAGAAAGCGGCCATTTCTCATATTTCTTCGGTAGAATTTTTGATAGTCTATGTTAAATCAAGTAAATTCCTGGTTTTCAATCAAATTCCCGGTCATTTCCCGGTTTCCCGGTCAAATTGCCACCCTGTATAGGCACACTCAATTTCCCTTAGGTCTCCTCCGTCTCCTCCTACAGCCATAGCAGATTTTATTTGATTTCTAAATTCAAAACTTACACTTTCTGGACGGTCACTCTAACCGGTAGAGTACTCGCACGGAAAAAGAAGGTCCTGGGTTCGGATCCTAGCGGAATTGAGAAGCGTCGCTTTTTTTACAAAAAAAAATGTATTCACAGTACACCACTCACCAAAAATTGATGATGGGCCACCGAAAGACCAGGGCTGGCAAGTTCGCCCTTGGATGTCAGATAAGTGCTGTTCAAGAATCGTATAAGCTTCAGTTTCTACAGCCAGCATCAGCGGAGTGTGTCCAGCATAAGTGGCCAATAAAGGATCGGCCCCGTACGACAGTAACAATCGAACAAGTTCGGTAGCTCCGTTCTCGCAGGCTTCGTGAAGAGGCCTAAAACATTATTTTTTGTGTTATTAGGTGATTTAAAACCCTACTGCGCATCTATATGTTGCAATAAACTCTACTGCGCATCTACAAGGGTGCTATCAATGAACTACATTATCGATCTGAGGAGGGAGGGGGGTCGCGCCAAAAACTACGGTTGATAACTGGCCTGTAGTAAGGAGGGGGGGGGGGATCTCAATACTTCTGCGCAGCCGCAAGAGATCTACCGCGTCATTTGAAATAAGAAATCTTGGAGAATCTAACCTTATTCCTCCATTGGCACTCTCGCTGACATTTGCTCCGTATGCGAGAAGAAGTTTAGCTATTTCAAGGTGACCTTTCGCACACGCTTCGTGAAGTGGAGTGTATCCGGCATTGTCTTTCGGACTCGGAACGTTGTTGAGCTTTTCTAAGCAGTAGGCTGCTACATCCTGTAAGAGATCATTAAATCGTTGAATAAACTTCCCTCCCAGTCTCTAAGATAAATTGAAATTCTTTAAAACATGAAGGAATATTATACCGTGTAACCCAATCTAGCTGCCCGGTGTAAAATCGTCTCACCCACTCCCTTCTTAATTACCCAGGTTCTGATCTCCGTTTGAATATCAGCCTCGCACTCCGGATTTGGTTTTGGCATCGTTTGCTGTAATTAAAATTCAGGTGTTATTCAAGTTCTGCAACACCTATTTTAGAATTTTTCTATAATTCAGGAACTAGGATTGGAATAATATAAAGTATTTCTCACCCTCTTTCGTTCCTTCGGAAAAGCCTCGTCTTTCTTCAGAGGCTTCTTCTTCTTCCTTATGTAGTCAAATCCAGAACGGAATTTCCGTCGACCAGTTCTGAATTTCTTTTTGCTAGGTAATTCTGCATCGTCATTGTTATCTGCTTCCGGCTCATTTACCTCTACTTCCTGAGCCTCGTCTTGAACCTGCTCTTCCTCCTCTTCGTCATCGTCATCCTCATCATCCTCATCCTCAATTTCCTTCTTTATTTCCTTAGGATGCTTCAACTTAGTATCAGCTCTTGATTCTATTATATCTTTCCGTCTTTTCGCTATGAGTAGATGCCTTTTGGAATTGATTATTGCTTTGTTGCTACGAAGAAGTCCGGCGTTTCTCCATCGAGATACCACTTTCCGCTTCGAGGTCAGCGAGCTCTGGACTACACCACTTTGTGATTCATTTTGAGAATCGTCGTCTTGCGAAGTATCTCCGTGGTTTCTCATTGGAGGAGCAGAAGCTGGCCTATCTTCTCCAAAAACTTCGCGAATGGTCGCTTGTTTCTTCAATACTCTTGTCTCAGTTCTCGTCCTACTCTTTAGTACCACAGTCGAGAATTCATTAGGCAGTGCATGGTTGTTTTTGAAAGTGTCTCGGAAGTTGTTTATAGTCTCTTTTCGGAAATATCCAAGAAGACTGTCTGACACCTTGATGGGTTTCTGAGACTTATTGTTTTTTACAGGAGTCTTTCCCTTAACTTTAGCTGGCTCCAAAGTCACGAAAGGCGTGAGACTAGGAGTCGGAAGTAATTCGGGTTCGTTGTTACTTCTTCGAAGAATCTTAGCGGGACTTTTGTCAACTTTTTCTTTAGTTTTCCTTGCATCCTTCTTACTGGTCCCAACCTTCTGTGCTAGAACGTCGACGATAGAATTATTGTCTGACCTCGAGAACCTTGTAGATTTCGGTGGACAAGATACTATGGTAGATGAGGTAGCCTCCTCATCTTCGACTTTGGTTCCCAATCCGGCTATGCTGAAGCTACAATTTGACTCCGCATCACTGTCTACTCTCTTCCTGTTCAGACACACATCAACACTGTCCATCGAAACAGAAAGCGCAGGCGAACCAGGATCCAAGTCGGGAAGAGATGTTGATAACCTGTGGAATCTTGCTGGCTTCGAAACAGTTATTAATCTCGAGGGCATCCTTAGTGACTTCTTATAAACATAGACCTCTTCCTCCCAACCGGGTCTGAAATCGCTCCCATCTCCAAAATGTGGTTTAGGCTTCGACTTATTAGGTGTTCCTTTTTGTGATTTGGTCCCCTTCTCCTGTTGCTTTACTTTGTGAGGTGTGTTCCCTCTGGACCGAAGTTTCATACCCTCGCTATCTACCTTTTCCTTACCAGTCCGTTTTCTGGCACGCAACCTATCAGCAACTGACGAACTTTGCCCAAATTCTGTACTAGCATCACTCTCCTCGCTCGAAGATTCACTACCACTCGAAGATTCTAACTTAATTCTACTTCCTCGACGCACTCTATTCTTACGACATACTATTTCGTCTTCACCATCACTATCGTCCTTTTTCGACTTTTTCTTCTTTGCTCTTTTTATAAGAGGCAACTCATCCGAGTCCTCGCCCGAGTTCTTTCCCTTATTTTTCTCTTTGCTTTTTACTTTTTCCTTGTCATCTCCAGTTTCATTGTTTTCTTCTTTTACAAGAACCTCGGTTATCAACTCAGTCTTGACCTCTGGGGGAATAACTTCTTTACCAGGCTCTTCTTCCTTTAATGGGGTTTCCCTACTAGTAGGTTCTACATCTGGAATCTCCTTCTTGATATCTTCAGGCCTTATCACAGTCTGCAGCGTGTCATGCTGCAGTGTCTCAGACTCAAATTCTTCGATTCTAGGTTCAAGATCTACTTCGATTTTTAATGCGGGGGCAGTTTCAGTCTTCTTCTTTCGACCTCGCTTCTTCACCGAGTCTCCATTGCGCAATTGTTCCATAAATTTATCACAGGTAGCTGCCCAAAATGGATCTATTTCGGTGATTTTGTCATTTTCCTGTAAGAGAATAAATGTGATTGAGTGGTTGAAAAAATCTTCTAATGACAACTGGTGATATTCAGATATTCTGAGACTTACCTTCAATTCGATCTTGACAAGATCTGCTGAAGACGTCATCCCCATGCACATGGCATCGTTCAGCGGTATAGGTGGCTGTACTTTCGACAGTTGTTTTCGGTCTCTCCTCATCTCCTCCAGGGTTTGCCTTTCTAAAACAGGCATTTCCCCCTCGGAATCGCTCTCCCTAAAGTCGAATACCGAAGTCTCTGAGGAGCTTCTGAATCCACTAGCCCTAGGAGACACAGTCGAAGCTATAGCAGGTGCAGGTACAGTAGCAGATGTAGGCATATTTTCCTCATCTGTTCTAGAAAAGAGTCTTCTTCTCGGAGGTAAAGAGGCTAATTTTTCACGAGTCAGTTTAGGCGGGCTGCCTGCGGACGAACCTGGGGTTTGAGGTGTCGAAGTCGAAGCTGCACCTTCGAGATCTGTGAAGGAAAATATGATTAACATGATAACATCAGGGATCTCATCGATTCAGTAGTTCAATTTTATATAAAAATGGGCATTTTATTTGAAAAATCCTTGTAACGTTAATATGGTGCTGAAGTATCTAAATGAGACTATACCCCTAAGACACACAGTGGTACGGAATCCCGAAAAGCTGGCCAAAAGTCCAAATGTCACAAATGTCCCGAAGGTTTAGTTTTGCTCATAAGGGATCCCCAACACTTATACTTGCTTAGATATATTAGTCCGAAAAAAGCCCTCAAGCAAGCAAGTTGTGTCAGTAACGGACCAGAAAACTGAGCGTCGTGTTCAAAGAGACGCCAAAAGTTATGAAATTTATGAATTTAGAATTTGAAAAATAGAGTCTTCTGTTGAAAGTAAGTAAAATACTGATATTGTTTCAATTTTTTTCCATTATAAATGCAAAATATGTAGAAAATTTTCTAAAATGAGTAATAGGGCGTTGAAAAATGTATACAGTAGTGCATTTATATTATGGGCCCAGAGCCGTAAAGGGCCCTGATCAGGCCCACATAATTTTTTCCTCTAATGAATAAATATTTATTTTTTATTTTTATTTTTATTTATGATAATGAAAGAATTATATACGATTTTCGGCCTTTCATAATAAATGTATTAAAAAGGGCCAAATATATAATGTTTCCATTTTCCGGCACGGATTCGAAATCCTCAATAAAAATCCATCCACGTTGAATTTACAAATTTTCGGAAAGTTTACGAAATATTCGATATTTTTAAGTATTGCAAGCTCAAAAATGGTTATTTCCGACCCGGTAAGCGGAAAAAATTCATTTTATATCGACATATATGCCTGCTTATGTCACTCCTTTTCATTGATAAATACTGTAATATTAAAAAATGTCTTCGAATAATGATATTAATACATTTTTCTAAATTTACGACTTTGGATTCGTAATGACCGACTTTGCGAACCCCCTTATACAAATTTGGAAAGGATAAAAGAATTTATCAATGATAATCGACCGCCATATTGGATCTGCCATTTTGTTTTTGGGAATTTTGACTCCAGATTCGTGATCAGCGACCCCAAAAACCCCCGAGTACCAATTTGGGATTAAATCAAGAATTTTGGATCGGCCATTTTTGTTATTGAAATTTTGACTTCGGATTCGTAATCAGCGACCCTGTAAACCCCTTTATGCCAATTTTGGAAGAATAAAAAAATTTATTGATCATTCTCGACCGCCATATTGGATCTGCGATTTTGTTTTTGGAAATTTTGATTCCAGATTCGTGATCAGCGACCCCAAAAACCCCCGAGTACCAATTTGGGATTATATCAAAAATTTATTTAGCATACTTGGCCGCCATTCTGGAACCGCCCTTTTTTGTTGTTGAAATTTTGACTTCGGATTCGTAATTAGCGACCCTGGAAACCCCCTTATAACAATTTGGAAAGAATGAAAAAATTTATTAAGCATACTTGTCTGCCATATTGGATCCGCCATTTTGTTTTTTCAAATTTTCGACACCGGATTCGTAATCAGCGACCCCAAAAACCTCCGAGTAAGAACATTTGGCCCATTTTATGAACATTTTCTACTTTTGGCCAGCTTTTTGGGATTCCGTCCCACTGTGCGCCAAGGTAAATAATTGAAGAGTCGCTTACCTTTAGGAATCGCTGTTGTATCTTGAGCCAACAACGCTGGTGGTTTCGAGGCAAACTGTCCTGTTCCAACCTGCTTCAATTCACCCTTGGTTCTAAACTTGGCAGCCAAGCCATCATCTTTTTCCCGAAGCATCTGATTATCAATTCCACGCGGATTCAACAGAGAGTCTTTTCCAGGTAGCGTAGCTGATAAATTCATTCTTGATGCATACATTCCACGAGAGCCATCCTGGGTTATCGAATCCACGGCTTTCGGTACATGGAACTTGTAATGGGGTGGAGTATTGCTGTTACGTTCCAACATGCTAGCTGCAGTGAAGGGCGAGAGGTTATGCCTTCCGATGTTCATTTTTGGTTCGATCGGTGTAACAACCTTGTTTTGGAAGCTCTGCTGGCTGTGATTGACAAGATTGGGTTGCTGACTGTTCAACTGCTCCTCCCGTTGTTGTTTGTTCTCGAGACTATTCCTGAGAAGACTAAGTACCCTCTTATCGGCACCAGTATTGCTGGGTTGACCTCCAGGTTGACCAGTGCTACTGCTGTAAGGCATCCTTTGTCCGGGCCGATAACCGAGATAGCTCATTTGGCTTCCGGATGGTTGAGGCATGGAGTGGACATTTGATGGCTTGGAGATCGGTTGCGGGTAGGAGGGTAAACTACGAGGAACATTTAGGTCCTGGTAGCTTTTTTTATCACAGTATGCTTGATACCTCGTAGATTCTGACGGGTAAGTTATATCGGACCTCTGGTTGTAAGCACCAGGTGCAGCCATAGAGCCGTTAGGCAAAGGAGGTGGTAAATTAATTTCCTGTCTCTTCTGTTGCTCAAGAAGTGCACGGGCAGAGGAAAGTTTCTGCTGTATCTGCTCATCTATTGCCATGCGCCATGTGTCGACTTTAGGTTGTTTATTGGGAGTACCACCACTGTAAGTGGCTTCTGTCGGTCTCTTCATGGGAAGTTTCTCTGTCGATTGACTTGCGGGCGGAGTAAACTTGCTTCTACTATCGAGATAATACTTGCTTGGGTTGGACGTCTCTTGATGAGTCAGTGCATGTGCACTTCTTCCTGGGTCTAGTACCGATGTATACCTCGATGTTCTCGCCAAAGTAGGATCATTTGGATGGTAAGAAGATGGAGGCATGGACTTCCCATCATAAAGAGGTGTCGAGGGTAATGAGCTTTTCTTGAAAGTGGACATATGTGGCAAAGGAATTGTACTTGGCTGACGTGATGCATAAAGCTGCTGAGAAGAACTTCTTCTCAAAGAGTTCTCACGGCTTTGCGTTTGATGTCGTAAAGGTGCTGGATTGAAATCTGGGTAGAATTCCACTTTAGGCGCACAAACTGTGAGAGGAGTTGAGGCCCTGACACTACTTACACTGGAGCTTCTAGCCCCGTTGACGCTTCTCGCATCAAAAGGGAACAAGCTAGCAGGTGGTGGTTGCGCAGGAGGCAGCATGTTTCTGCTCCCACTACCACTCCTGGAAGAGACAGAGTTACTACTACTGACGTGTCTATCCATATTGCCGGCTTCATCGTCTTGAGCGGTAGAATCTGCAGATGTTTTGACAGTCTTCACAGACAAATCGAGAGGAGATTCTCTTTTTCTGACGGGCAGACCATTGCTCTGAGGTTGTGGTGGCAGTGGTGGTGGTGCTGCTGCTTGGGCAGTAGAGGGACTGGTGGAGGAAGTCGACGAATTTGGATAATAGCCATTGAAACCGTAGTTTTCTGGAGCTCGAGCAACACCAAGGTAAGGCGCTGTAGGTCGACTTGAATCAGATGTTGGATACTGATGGTTAGCTTGAGTCGGAACGGTGGGTCTAGAAGGCATATCGACCCAGGTGACTGTTGTGCTCCTGGAAGAGTTGCTGCCATAGTGACTTGGTGCGACAGTTGTTGCATAAGGTGGGTATGCTCCTTGTTGATTGTACCTGCTGTAGGAGGAACTCGGTACAGTTGTTGTCCTTCCGTTGATAGGTAGTGCATGACTCGTCGGTGGATGACTTGTCGGCGCAGGAGCCACAGGATAGTCCGCAACTCTACGAGGAGCTGCCATCGTTGGTGCAGGTGGTGGTGCCAAGGAAGCCTTGCTTACGGAGCTCATGGAATGCGTTCGTTGTCGCGGAACCGGTTGAGACTTTGCGAGTGGTTCTCTGGAGTTTCTGTTTGGAAAGGAAAGTGCTCCGATAGGCGGGAGGTTGTGCGTATTTGCAGGTCGTTGAATTGGAGCCGGAGGCGGGCGGTAGGATCCGTAGGTCGTGACATCAGCTGGACTTTTCTTGACGTCAGCTCCATTGTAGGTAACAGGTTTTGTTTGCGAACTCTGGTAGACTGCTCCATTGCTGCCTGGCGTCGAACAAGCAAGCGAGGTTTGCGCAGGTCCCATATGCTGAGGGTAGTGAGGTCTTCCAGGTTGCGGATAATAACTCGAGTGCTGCGGTTGAGGATTCTTCTGAAAGGGATGGTACAAAGACTGAGGTGTTGAGTGGTAAGGGTTCGCGAAGCTGGGTGCGACTTGATACTGTTGCGAGGTAGGAGGAACACTGCTGTAGGATTGAGGTGTCGACCTCGAAGGAGGTGGTGGGTAGGGCGGCGAATGAGGTTGATGGTAATTACTGTGTGGCGAGGAAGTATGATGAGGAGATGCATGAGGATTGTGCAGAGAAACATGTGGCGATTGTCTCTGAGGCGCAGGTGACGTATGTTGTCCGAGTTCGTGAGGTGAGGGAATGGGATAATACCCTGCCGAACTTTGCGGATGACCTATCTGTTGATTCCCCGCTGAGGAGAGGACCGTTCGGCCAGGATACGTATTAGAGATAGTGTGCGAACTAGGCACGTTTCGACTAGGATGTTGATGAGGCAAGGACGTCGAAGCTGATGAGGATCCTGATGGTAGATGCGGTGACGGAATGTGCGCCGGCATATTGTGTGGCGAAGGAATGTGACTTGAGCTACCAGCAGCGGTACTACTAGAACCAAGTCGTGGACTGCATGGATTTACCGACGAGCTGGAAGAAGAGGAGGAATGTCCGTCGGAATGCTGGACCCCTAAGCCAGTAAGATTCGATGATCCGATTCGGCTCTGAGCGCCGAGATAGGAGGATGGATGATGGTTCTGCGGTGATGTTCCGTAAACAGATGATCCTCCTACTAGGCTCTGTGCTGGCAAATAAGCTGTAGGAACTCGTTGCTGATCTTGTTGGGGATGACTCGAGGGCGGAACCGAGAGAGGGTTAACTTGTTCGGCGGAAGTAGGTCTCATCGGTACAGTGCCAGATGGCGAGGCCGATGGCGGTACATTGTTGGGTTGGTACATTGAGCTCTGAGAAAAGGGAACTGGTGCACTTTTCCTAATATCTGGGTGATGGTACCGCGGATAGTACTGAACCCTTTGAGCCACGATGGACGAACTTGGTGATGATCTTTCCCCCTGATAAGTTGTATGCGATGCAAGTGACTCTGATGAAGAATATGGTGTCCTGGAGACACTATTCAACTGTTGATAGACAGGCGCTGGAGAATGTGAATTTGGCGGCTGCATTTGGTGCAACTGTGGTGAAAGTGTAGGGTGTTCACTAGCTGGAACCGTCGACGAGGGTTCTTGCTTCTGTTCTGTCGTTCGTTGTTTTGACGGTTGCATTTCGGTTAAAGTGGTGGATCCATGTCCTGGTTCCATGGCAGATTCTTCAGGCCTGGTGTCTGGTACTTCAACTCTCGTAAGTTGAGGAGGATAAGGTTCGATTGGTCGCAACTCATTTGGACCGGGTGGATTCCAATAGGAACTGGACGATCCTGTCTCTTCAGGTTTAGTTTCCGAATATCGCTGATTTGCACTAATATTGCTATTCGCCGGCGTCGTTGCCAACACGGGCGTCGTGATGGATGAGTATGTAGTTGACGTTCCATTGTCGAAGGACGTTGAAGTCGAGGTTGTAACATTCTCTGTCAAGGTTGCAGATCCTGCCGTACTCGGTACAGGCAGTCCCTGGAAGTACTGGCGAGACACCTCCAACACGTTCGTGTAGCTCACATCCATGTCACACTGACTGCTAATCTGAAATGATAAAAAGGTTCTTTACAGACTAGTGAATTTTAATTCATAAATATCAAATATTACAGATCACAAACTACAATATCTTAGCGAGACCTCTCATTATCTAAAGCAGACTAATCTCTCAGAATGTTGCACTTAATTAAGAGAGGCATTCAATGTCTCTGGTAATCCATCTCTAGATTGCTTGAACGAGAATTCTCGTAGAAGGAATATTGATCTTGTTGTCTAAACCTGCGAATCTTGCTACAACTCTTCTCCTAAAATTATTTCTGTATCAAAGTTGGTACTTACGGAAAAAGTAATTAGTACAATTTTAGTAATTGGATGTTCTACGATAGATTAAAGAGTTTCAATTTCACGAATGCATGAATACTATGCCTGTAAAACAAGAAGAAGGTTAACGTTTACAACCTACGATGGTCAGAGCAATCTCGGCTGAGCAGTCAGCTGTTCCACGAGAATTGACCAGAATCAGCGTCATCTGACGGGATAAATAGTTAACTAGTAATCTGCGGGTTGCAATGTGAAATTAAGTATCGTGTGAAATACGGGTGATATCAATTTTTACCAACTCGTGGAAGTTTGCTGCCCTTGGATACAGTGCGCCTTCACCTCGTTCATTAAACTTCACACTCGTGAGCCAACTTATCTCTCTCGTCACACAATATACCATAGTTAATAAATGTTTTGAACGGAAAGCATTCTACTAGGAACTTGAAAAATGAAGAGTATCGGAACGCTCAACTCGGTGCAACACAACCTTATACAATTTCCGTTCGGAAACGGTGCGGTGGTAGAATGGTAGTGTGATTGGAAAGCGAAACGCGTCATCGAATGCGAAGCGGTAACCTCTTCCGATGTTATTCATCGTGACGCGAGACACGTTCTATTACCGTTGGATGACGATATAGCTGCAATCACCTCATTGAGACGTCCTGGTCGAACACGATGAAACAGAGATGAGTAAAGAAGACTTAGCAGATATATCTAAAGCTGTAAGCGTATAACATGAGAAGCCATATTATGGTTTGTGAGAGAAGACTGTGTGTCGGCAAGAGGTGGGAATCGATATGGCTCTCCCCCCCCCCCCTTAACTGGGCAACTTGTCGGAGTTGCCTCGCTGGTTTACCCCAGCTCTTTCACCCTAACTGGTTGAAGATCCCATGCTTCTCTTTGATTCAGAAAATAGTTGCTAGGACATCAAGCTTGAAATTGTAGCAAAAATTGAGATCCAGTTCTTAAGGAAGCTAATGAAACAATTTCCTGGTTCCCGAAACCCGACGAAATTTGGTTGAAGATGTAACCAGATTTCCATAAAATGTAGACAAATTTTTTTTCAGTGGTTTACGTTAGTGACGTTGAAGGATCCAGTTTCTAATTGGAAGAGTTCTTATTGAATTAAATTTCTTTTGACACATCTATCCTCATACTTTTACCCTAGAAAGTTTAAGTTTCCAAGAGGAAATGCAAATCTCGAATGCGATTTATTTACTTCTGACCCAACGTCAGTAGGACTTGAAAATAGTGAACGGAAACCTCCTCGTGAAACTTGTCCAAAGAAAGTTTCCTCACATTTCTCAAGCTTTGCACTTTAAGTCCTGTCTCCATACTGAGGTATAAGTTTTACACTCCAGTGTTTTATCATCTGTTTCTTCACTTCAGTTGAGTCCTACTAAATGACTTCTGAGCCCGTTAATCACTTTGTACAATCCTGGAAGTGCAGGACAAAAAAGATGCAAACACGCGTCATTAGGAAATAGGGGAAATAAGAAACAATCTAATGTGGCCGCGGTGGCGCCATTGGTTAAACGCTCCAGTCACGTGTAGTGGCATTTTAAATTTAGGTTCGGGCTAAGCTAGATAAGCAAGTCAGATGAAAGAAGGAATTAAAAACACGAAGAAGTTGTAATTATTTCCAAAAAGTGATTGCACTTCCCAAGAAGATGTATTGGGAATTTAAACTTGCATTACGAGACCTGATGGCCATCTAGCGAACTAACCAACATGGCTGCTGCTAGGCATGGCGTAGCATTGTTCACAAGCGTGTTGCACTTGATTCAACGCGATACTAATTAATTATGTGCCAGATTGATTAGTTAAAAGTAAATGAGAAGTTAACAAAGATAATATAAAAGTTGGAAGATGGAGTTCTCACGGAACCATAGAAAAGAAAACGAAACTCGCAAAGGCCATGTTTTGTTTTGATACAGCAGCACCTCTTTGCCTGCGGTGGACGTTTTCTTTGTCAATAATGATCATCAATAGGTGAAAAACAAGAGAGGAAGTTTGAAGATTCTTGTGTAACTCTTTTGATGAATGGATCGATTCCCATCAGGGGGACAAAAAAAGGAAAAATAATTACGTAACAAGCCAGTCAAAATTAGACCTTTTATGACGTCGATCTTGTTAATAGAAAGGTTCTCTAACCGCTAGGCTGCGCTGGCTCAGCAAAGGTTTACCCTCGCACCCTACAATTTCCACTACTCTCTAGCTTAGTTCGCAGTCTTTCAACCCTCCAAGGTAGAGATTTATCAGGGAATAGATACTCCTATCTGAAAGGACCTTCATTCTATTTCTCCTGGTCTGAAAGGACCTTCATTCTATTTCTCCTGGTCGAATTTCTTTTTTTTTTTTTAATCAGCAGAGAAAGACAAATTTCTAACCATGAATAATAACTTCTCTACCATCAGAAATAAATTTTTAACCCTTGACAGAAAAATTTCTTACAGAGTAGTAAAATTTTTGTACATGGCTTCACGACTACGGTGTAGATTTTTTTTTTTTAAAGGTTAGATTGCCGAAAAAAGATTCAGGATCAGGGGTATGTCACGTCACTCATTGTATCCCATAGACAGTTGGTTCACAACTTGACTCAGTGGGCAAAATATGAAACTGTGGTGCTGATTGCATTTCGGCAAATTTTTCATTTGAATTTGAATTTGCGACAGAAGAAAAGTGTCAAATCAACAAAAATGGCCACGTCAGTAGTACATAGTTTGACATTTTATTGGATTTAATCACAAACAATTTTTATTAATTTTATTATTATAATTTAAATTATTATAATTTATTATAATATGTTACAAGAATCAAAAGTGTGAACCATGGGAGGACTCAACCGGGAAATGACCGTGAATTTTATTGAACGGGAAATGAACCGGAGTTTAATAAAAAAACCGAGAATTAACTTGACTCAACATAGGCAATTAAGAGTTTTACCGTAAAAATACGAATAATCTTGTTACGAATCAGAAACAGATTTTATCATTCCATTGAAAGAATGTACATTCCATTAGTCTGATTCTAGAACTTTTTGAATATATCTATGCTCAATTTTTCCAGGAAAATGTATTTATCACGTTTTACTTGCAGTTTTCTCATTTATATGACTAAGGACTAAGGTTAAATGTCAAACTCTTTTGTTGGAACTTAATTTTTGTTGTTGAGGGTGCATTATTTTAATTTAAAATTTACCTCTGGTTGAAAATGTAACTACTTCGTTGAAAATCAATCTTTTCTTTGGTGAAAATTCGAGTATTTATCTGAACATTGATTTTTTTTTTATATTAAACTATTTCTTCGACAATTTATATACGTGAAAATATATTAGTCTGGTTGAAAATTAATTCCATCAACTGAAAATTTAACTGCTCCATTTTGTATGGAGAATTAATATTTCCTACTTAGAAATTCAACAATTTGAATGAAAATTTGTCTCTTTGAATTCAAAATTCAAATGTTTCGTTGGAAATTCACAGATTTAATTGAGAAATCTATTTTTTGGTTGAAAATTAATATCCAGTCAAGACTTGAACTATCTCAGTTGAGAATTCGTCTTTATGAATTAAAATTCAACTAATAAAATGGAATATTAACCATTTTTTGAAAATTCATTATTTTGTTTAAAAATGTACAAACATGTTTAAAACTTAGTTTTTCTTTTGTTGAATTAAGTTGTTTTGTTACAAGCAATTATTCAAACTGAAAATTTAACTTATTCGAATTGATATTTTCACAATTGTAGTTGAAAATTCATTTGTTTGTTCGAACATCAATTTTTCCCAGCTCAAAATTTGAGTATTCAAATTTCGGTTTCTGTTCGAAAATTCAACTCTTTCAGTTGAAGATTCTTTGTTTTAGTTAAAAACTCTCTTGAACGGTTTGAAATATGTTTTTTAAACTAAAAAAGTTACTGCTACATTCTTGGTTGAAATATTTTTTTTTAGTTCGAGATTCAACTACTTTGTTGAAACATTGTATTTGTCGGTAGAAAATTAATCTTTTTATCTGAAAATTAATCTTCTCGTTTAAATATTCACATCCATGGTTAAGAATTGAAGTGCTCCAGTTAATTTTTTATTATTTTAGTTTAAAATTCATCTTCTTGGTTTGAAATTTAACTGTCCCAGTTAAGGATTCATAAATTTAAAGATTCATTCGTTCTAATAAAATTAGAAGATATTGTTGGATCTTATCCGATATTCAAATTAACAATTGGGCGAAAGGCTATCAGCGCCGCAGTTTCACATTCCTTCCGTAGAGACAAGTTGGAAACTATGATCATAATAATCATGACAGCCTCCTGTTCAGGATTGGTGTATAAGCTGAAGTAGGTCGAACGAGTGAAAAATGCTACTAACTTCTCGAATTCATACAGAAAAATAAATTACTATATTGCAGTTTAAAGGCATTAAAGTGGCAAAGATGGGAAGCTGTGGGAAGATTTGCGTTCTGGTTTTTGCTCGTCGACCGCAGCTGACAGACCGTGCAGAATATCAATTTTGCGGGTGCAAGCAAGAGAAAGGAAAGAGAGAGAGAAAGGTGGAATGAGAAAAGCAGAAAATAGCGAGCACTGTCTGTCGAGTTTCAGTCATAACGGTTAGTTATTTCTTACATAAACTTCCAGTAATCTTACAACTCCTTTGAATCCATCGGTTTTGACAGCAGATTTCCCATTGTGTGCATTTCACAAAATACAAAATATATTCCGCGAAGTATCGGCTTAAATTTCATTCTTGAGATCACACTATCTTGAATGGATAAATCTGGTGAAATATTCGTATTATGCAGATTAATTTTATTGAAAAGATATTGATCGATTTACAAAAATTGGGTTGCCAACCCCAAGAAAGTAGTTAATCTAACGGGAACATTTATTTAGAGCGTGGAGACCACAATTTTTTATCGATTTCAATTTGTTTTTCTAAATATTTCAAAATGAATTTTAAAAAGAATCAAAACATACGATTCCTCGATTTCATAAAAAGAATTATATTAACCAAACGAATACGCATTTTCAAGAGAGAAGTTCAACTTTCAATCCAACAGTTGGATTTTGAACCAAAAAAGATTTATGGGAATCCTTAAATTTTGAAGCATAAAAGACGAATTTTCGACATAAAAGTTAATTTCCAATCAAATAGTTGAACTCTCCCCTGGAAAGATGATTTAACAACAGAGAAGAATTGGCAACCAAAATAGATTAATATTCAACCAAACAGTTTGATTTTAAACCAAAGAAGAACTAATTCCTACAGAATGAAATTAACTGTTAATAATTGTTTCTTTAACCGGGGACGTTAAGAATTCAACCAAAAATGTTATTAGGTAAAATTTCCAGAGAGAAAAAACAAATTTTCGACAAAATATTTCAATTTTCAACTAAAATAAAAGATCTTCAAGTAGGAAAATAACAAATGTTAATGAATTGATGCAACTCCAAACCAAGTAGTTGAATTTACTTCAAAAAGAAAAATAAATTCTCAACGAGAAGAAGATTTTTTAACAAAATGATTGAAACCTCAATCAGAACAGATTGAAAATTTCAATATTTTGTTGGAAATTAACTTTTTTTTGCATAAAATTTATCTTCTTGGTTGTAAATTTATCTCTATGGCTAAAGATTGTAATTTCTTGTTACAAATAAACTAATTGTTTGAAAGTTGAACTTTTTATTTTTCAAATTCACTTTTTCTGCAGAAGATTCATTATTTCAGTTGAAATTCATTCACATTGTGAACATTGATCATTTGAGTTGGGAATTCGACTTTTTTTGGATAAAGTGTTTGTTTTTTTTTTTTGTTCAAATTAATTTTCGTCATTAAAAATGTACCTTTCGCCTTTGATGATTCATTTTTATAATTGAAAATTATCCACTTTTGTTTGAAATTCCACTATTCGTCTCGAAAATTGAATTATCCGGTAGAGAACTCAGATACCAATTTGCTACTTTGGTAGAAAATTAATCTTGTTTGAAAATTCGTCGTTTTCATTGAAGATTCTACTACTTGGTTCAAACCTTTTTTTCTTTTATTGAAGATCTATCATATGAAGTAAAAATCCATCCCTAGATGGAAATTGGAATATTTTGAGGAAAAATCTTTTCCTCTCGCAGAAAATTACTCTTCTTTGTTACATTTTTTTGAAAATTTAAATGTTTGTTCCAAAGTTGAAATTATTTGTTAAAAATTCACTTCTTTGTGAAAATTCATATCTTTCATTGAAAATTAAAAAATTGTCTTGAAAAATATGTCTTCTTTATTGAAAAGGTTTTTTCATCTACTTCAAAATCCACCTCTTCCATTTAAGGCTGAATGATCTTATTTTTTTATCGGCAACTTTTTATGTATTGAATTTTTACCTTAGAAACCACTGTACTGATTTTTATGGATTCCGAATTTATTTGGTTGTTTACAAAAATATAAAAAAATTGCTTCCTTCAACAAAATTATTGCTGCTCCAACAAAATAATTGTATTGCTCCTAGAAATCATTTTGTTGAGACTACAAAAGTTTGGTTCACTCAACGAAATAAAATTTGGGTAAACGTATAGATATTTGATTCGTTCAGCAAAAATACTCTATAAAAACTAGAGATTTGTTGCTTTTACAGCAATCTATAAATTTGTTTGGGGAAACAAACTTTTGTTCAGCCAACAAAACCTTTTTCCAGTGTTGAAATCCTTCTAATTCTCTAAAATCCCGTAATTAAATCAAAAATATTTCCGAATTTTCTTAAATTCCTTTGAAATCATTGAATTCATCGAAAAATGGGGGTTTTCGCTACTTTTGAGGTTACGTACTGTGCGCGCGAAATTTTTTTTGTCTTGTTTCAAAATGTCATCATTTAGTAGTACTCTTTCCCTTCGAAATAAGCTATTATACAGCTATTACAATGGGCATACCATTTTGCTTTCGAAAATTTCTTGTAGAAATTTGTACCTGGAGGTCTTGATGCCCTCTGAATAAGAATTTACAGTTACAGAATCGACATCTTTATTACCAAGATGGCAAAGAAAAGCTTTTATAGATAGAAATCCTTCGATTTTGTAAATTTCAATCCGCCATTTTGAATCCATTATGAACAATTGATTATCAATTATAATTAATGGACGCTCTCTCAACAGTATTTATGGAATCCAAAAAGCCCGATCCTTGAAAGTCTAATTATTTCGGGCTTATAAGTTGGAGTTAAAATTGGAAGTCAGCTCTTTCGTCCAGCTTACTCTCATAGTGGGATTTTATTCATCCGTTTACACAGGACGCCTTTTATGGCTGAAATGTTGCAACATTTCGTAATCCTCTTTTATTGCCGCGGCCACCCTTATACATCCTCAAGTGCTCTGCTGTAATTTCCCGAATAATATTGCTGCGAGTTTCGTCGTTTTCATGCACGACACTTGCAGGGTGGTGTGCAAAGTGTGGTTTGCCGTCCTCGGGAGAAAAGCAGGGCTTGATTACGTTTCTACCGGGTCCATTTAATCCTTTTAAGCACCACTGGACTTGGCAGATTCAGGTCACTCGGTGAGATTAGCAACAGGGAGGAATCCGTCGACGAGTATAAAGTTTCTTCTACCGCAGTAGCTGGAAATGTACATATTCCTTTTACGAATTTTCTCGCCAGAGGAAAAAGAATAATACAAATTCGGGTGAAAACAGGTCCTAGGTTCGAATCCCCGCGGAGTTGAGAGGCAGTGCTTTTCATTACAGAAATTAATGTTAGGTTTCTGAATTGAAAAAAATTCCCAGAGGAAAGAACAATTTTTTTATACTGAAATTCAGGGCGGATCTCATTAAAAATTTTATTATTTATTAAAAAAAAGCAGAAATTTTTTTATTTTCAGATTCAATTTTACTGTGAAACATTAAAATTTGTTTCAAAGGAGCGTAGAATATTAAAACGATATTTCCATTTTCTAAGCAAAAAAGTAGTCTATTTCCCAACAAACAGTTAATTTTTAACAAAAAGTATAAAATCTCTGAGCATTAATGAATTTTTAAATCAAAAAAGGTAATCATCTCGAGAAGAAATTTGTTTTCAACAAAAACAGAATAATTTTCAAACAGTTGCCTTTTCAGTTTTCAAACGAAGAACATCAAATTTCCACTGAATGTCATAAAATTTACACAAAATACTTCTCGTTTAATTTCAAACTGAATGTGATTTTAGAGTCGAGACAGAAAATAAAATAAAAAATGATTGTTTAATCTTTAAGCTATAAAGACTTTTTTACTACAGGAAAGATAATTTTTCAACAAGATAGTTTGAATCTCTACCAAAATAGTTGGCATTTCAACCACAAAAGAGTTTAATTTTATTTTAAAAACAGTTGAATTTATCCAAAAAGATGGATTTCCAACAAAATAATTGGTTCTTCAACTAAAAATAAAAGAATTGAACTTTCGGATAGGAAAATTGATTTTCACCAAATAAAAAATACTTTTGGACAAAATAGTTTAATTCCTTACCAGAGGAATGAATCTTCGAAATAAGATATAATTTATGGAAATTGTGGAATTTTTGAGGTTATGACAAAAAAGTTAATTTTCAATCAAATAGTTGAATGCTCTACCTCACATGATAAATTTTCAAGATTAGAGTCCAATCCTCAACCGTGAGAGAATTTATTTCTTCAAAAAAAAAACTTTAAACCGAAGGAGAACTAATTTCTACCAAGTGAAATGAACTTGTTGAATTTTCTATCCATAAGGACGAAATTACTTTAGAAAAGTAAATATTTCAACAACGAAAGAGTTTAATTTTGAATTAAAACCCGTAACACATCAGACGAGGGCAAATTTTCAATAAAATAGTTGAATCCTCGCCCGAAAAAAATTAATTGACAAGCTAAAATGACGAAATTTCATTAATTTTTAATTATTCTAATTCTGAAAGGTTTTCATTCGGATTGTTCCAGTCCGGACAGTTTTGAATTTTTGATTATGTAGTTTTCAATGCTTTGGTTTCAAAATTATTAAATATTGAATGAGACATTTTTCATAAGGTTATAAAAATAAAGTCGATCCGAAAAATTTCAATGCTGACAGATTTTATTCCAAGTACATACAATTTCAATTTGAAAGAGTTCAAATACCTGTCGTCCAATTTTCAATCCAGTTGAATTTTCAACGCTTTCATTAAAAAATGAATAAATTGTGCAAATTCTTATCAAGAAATATTAAGCTTTGAACGTTTTTCATATAAAATATTCCACTTCAGATCCGTTCACTTTGAAATCCTCTTGCTTTTATTGAATTTTAACATGAAAATATTTAGTTTCGAGAACTTCCAATTGAAAGTTGGATAAATACATTCGCAAACTTCGAATCTAGAATTATTTATTTTTGAAGGTTATTAAATGAATATTTCTTGAACATAATATGAGTCCAAAGTCAATTAGAAAATTTCTATCTTTTACAGAATTGGATTCGACCTTTTTGAAATGAAGGATTCAAATGATTATTTTCTTATTTAACTTTGAATCAAAGACTGTTTGAATTTAAACATTCTATCAATCATACATTCTTTCAATTCTAACAGCTTCACATTTTAAATGGAAAGAGTGTTCAAAGCTTTCATTTGGAAATGATGAAATTTCAATTACTTTCATCTTGAAATTTTCCTATTCCGAAAATGTGAGTATAAATTTATTGAAATCCAAAGTTTTTAACATAGAGAATCATTCCACTTTCAATTATTTTGATTCAAATTTGTCCTATTCCTTAAATTTTGATTTGAAATTATTCAATTTTGATCCTTTTCATATAAAAACCATGAAAATAACATTATGATTCCAAAGGAACTTCAAAATACCTGAATCCAATTTTTTTGTTCTTAGATTGATAGAATTTTAATTCTTTTTGTCATTTTATAATAACAGGAATACGAAAAAACGAAAGAATTTCTGTAAACCAACTTCATGGTGCGAACAATAAAAATGTGAACAGAATCATGAACTTAGCCGCGTTCATTTGTAGATTATTATAGTTAATTTTTATACAAAATATTATAATTTACTAGTTACTTGAATTTAATTTCTTTGATTTATGAACTTGAGTTCCCTTTTAGTAGTTTCAGTGGTCTTACGATCAATTGAGGAAAACCACTTCTGATTCAAATTCAACTGAAGTCAAAATTTGATAATCCATTTAAGACAGAACGATTTTTTGATCCTTAGTTCGAGCAAATTATTAAATAACGGGAAAGGTAATGAAAGTCATGAAATCAAAAGAATCAGCTAAATATATTACCTTCAAAACATATTGGAGTCAACAAAAGGTTTGGCGAAGGATGAAATTGAACAGCTTTAACATATTCGATATTGCGCTTGAGCTTGTGTCTGAAAATCTCTAAATTTGGAACCCTCAAGGAAATTGAAGAGGTTCCCGAAAGATGTGAATGTTGCATTTTAAATTTGCAAAAAAACGAAAAATCATTACAGTGCTTATAGTGGAACCAAATATCTTTGGTGGAACGCAGAATATAACGTTGAGATGAAACATATTTGCAGGTTATGTTAGGATATAGTATCAAATGTCACATGTAGAGGGCGTATGCCACTAGAGAGAAACTAGCGCGCCAAGGCATTAGCAAATTTTGAAAGTTTATTATATTATGGTTCATTACATTGATTCCAGAATTTGTATTAAAAAGTATTAGTTTTAGATAAATTCTTTCTATCATCAGAATTTATTTTGATTAATTAATTTCGATCATTTGAAAATTTGTCTTTTTAGTTTCGAAATTCCACTCTGTTGGTAGATATTCTATTCTCTTTTTGTTGACGTTCGATTGCTTTGTTGGAAATTATTATTTCCCTTCTTAAGATTTGAATGTTTTGCAGAAAATTGGTCTCTTCTATTGAAAATTTAACAACATGGGTAAAATTTTTTTTCGCTTCTAGACCAAAAAATTTTTGGTTGAAAATTAAACTATTTTCGTAGAGAATTAAACTATTTATATACTTTCAGATCAAAAATTCCACAAGCTTGTAAATCCATGGATTTGGTTAGAAATTAGCCTTTCCGATGGAAATTAATATTTGCGGGTTAAAATTGAACATTTAGTTAAAAATTCAACAATTTTGTTGAAAAATCACATCTTTCCTGCTTGAAAATTAAACTTTATGTTGAAAATTCGTATTTTTGACTTGAAACTTCAACAATTCAGTTGAGGTCATTTTTCTTTCCAATCCAAAAAGATCTTTTTTTGTTTAAAATTCAACGATTCAAGTAAAATTTGTGCTCTGTTTGACTAAAAATTTTTTTCGGTTTAAAATTCAATTGGTTTTGTTATTATTGAAAAGGATTCGTCGTTTCTGGTCAAAAATTTTCTCAATTTGGTTGAAATTTGTTTTCTTCTCCTGTGAAAAATGTTTCTTGGTTGATAATTCATGTCTTCTGTTGAATTGCTTTCCTTTTTTTATTTTTTTGGTAGAAACTCAATGTGCTGTAAACAGTGATGTTCCAAGTGATTAGACCAGGACGATTATCGTCCTACTCTACCATGAAAAACGTGATAAAGCTGAATGAGTTTTGTTTGGTGAAAGTCACTGGAGTGAAAAAAGTGCGGTTCTTCCTATTGACTTATTAATCAGTTTTAGTCAAGCTCTCACCCTAGGACGATTGCTGAAAAAATTAATAGCGATCATAGAATTCCTCACTTATTGGTATAATGATAAATATAATGAAAAAGTTTGTAAACCACAAGGGAAGCAGATGCGAAAATCCCCAGTAGGAAAGCGACTTCAAAATACATAAAATTGGATCAAAAGGGACCGGAGCAGTGAAAGAGGTGACAGAAACTTTGAAAAAGGGTGCTCGAGCTCTTAACCTCGACTGACATTCACAAATCAAGGTTCCTTGATTGATTTTCCTCCAACGGTTCCGTAAACTTTCAACCCTCAGTTGACTTGCATACTAAAGGCTTCTTTTTTCTCTTGCCTCTTACAAATCAGGCGCGTAGCCAGGGGGGGGGGTCACCCCCCCCAAATGTCAGACATTTTCCATGTGTATATAGACTCATTACGAACTTTGTCAACGAAAACATGACACATTGATGACCCCCCCCCCCCCGAAAAATTTTTCTGGCTACGCGCCTGCCTTCAATAATTGGTGAACGACAAAAGTTCTTTGATCCTGCCTGTTTTTTATTTTCTTCCCAATTTCACGATATTAACGTTCAGTCCATGAGAGATTAATTCATAGAGCTTCACGAGTTGTATGTGCCTACTACGCTGCATAGGTGGCGTAATACGTCCAATTACAAATTAATACATGATACTGATTGTAGAACAATCTCTCCCACCCCAGCTACTAACCTGCAATTAATAGGAATGTCCCACCACCCCACACGACA
>WSXT02022235.1:0-14095 GCA_011762715.2 Neuroterus valhalla | reverse complement strand
GTAACGTACTTTTGATAAGGGAATCTTGGATTTTAGCCATAGATGGCCACGAGGAACATTTAGAACGGATCAAAATACTAATCGCAGAAGGAGAGGCTAAATTAGCCCTACTTACCGCGTCGTAAGCAGCTTGCTTAGATACACCAACCCTTGGAAATCACTACGAAGGTAATCAAATATCGGTACAAATTATAGAGGACTATCGTCGTATTTTAGGCCTACGAGCTTATCGCTGATTCTGCCTCTTTTGAAGATAGTATATTTTGTTTTCATTTTATTAACTGTAAGCTTATTAATTGCACAATATTCCTCAAGGGCCTTTAGCTTTCTGATCGCCTCAATTTTATTATTAGCAAAAATAATCAAATCATCCGCATATATTCCCAAGTATTCTAAGTCCGACCAAACCCTTATCTCTGAAAGATATCTCTATGTCGGATGTAAGGAGATTGAACATGATTGGGCGTAGCACTTCCCCCTGTAGAACTCCCTGAGTAACGGGTACTTCCTCTGAGAGTCCGCCCCCTGTCTTCACACGGGTTGAAGCTCTTTCATATAAGCTTTGTAAGATTCTAATGATTCTTGAGCTGACCCCAGATTGTAGAGCTTTGCCCAGATAAGAGGATGGTTCACAGATGGGAAAGCACGCGAAAAATCTACAATTATGGCATCAAAATGCCTGTTCTTCTTTTGTAAATAAATGTAGATTGCGAGATAGCAGTAAGTGTGAATATATTATCAATACACCCTCTACCACGATAGAACCCTGATTGAGCTTCCGGAATTATGACATAAGGATTCCCATTTTTCCAACCTAAATATCAAAATTTGAGTGAAAATTTTCAGTAGCGAATTTAAAATAGCGATTGGACGATAATTGTCGGAATTTGTAGGGTCGTGTTCCTTGTGGACCATCTGTGTAACGGATTTGGTCCAGTCTACTGGAATGTATTCATTATGAAATATTTTATTGAATAAAGTTTCGAGGTAAAGGAATCAATTTTGTGGTAAGTTTTTATAGAAACAATTGGAGATCCTGTCGGGTCCTGGAGCTCTAAAAAAAGGCGTACATCTGTGAAAGAAGTTGGTGACAAACGTCTCAGAGGAAGTGTTAGATGATAGAAATTTTACCCAGTCTTCGGCGGAAAGAACTGACACAGATCCACCCTTCAAGCCTCTAAATTTATTCACGGTGCCCCAAAAAGCCTTACTATCGTTAACCTTTTCTAAACTGGCAAGGATGCATTTCCGAATTTAGATTTTTTATCTGAGATCAGGACTTGGTAACTCTTTTTGGATACAATATAGGACATTTTTATTTCATCACAAAAAGCAGCACTGCTGGCTCTTTTCAAGGAATCGGATAAGAGTCTTTTGGCCTGCCGGCAATCTAGGTCAAACCAGGGTTTATCGCGCTAGCAAAATTGACGGCGAGCCTATTCGATACATGTAGTTCTTATACGAAGGTAGCCTGGTTATTCTCATTCCACCTTACATGTGT
The DNA here is from genome assembly GCA_011762715.2 of Neuroterus valhalla. NCBI lineage: Eukaryota > Metazoa > Arthropoda > Insecta > Hymenoptera > Cynipidae > Neuroterus > Neuroterus valhalla. The sequence continues at coordinate 12,594 of WSXT02022235.1, read as the reverse complement.
TGAAATTGTTTTGGGATTTTTACATTGATTATATGAGTATCCTAATGAATCAGTAGAATAACAAGACTATAACAAGACTGGAAAGTGATCCGATGAAGCATAGAATGATCAACTTTTAGATCGCCAAGTAGCCCTAGTGCCTCAGTATTGAACCAGATTAAATCATTTATACTTTTGCCTCCAGAAATAACATAGATGAATCTGGCTGGGCTGTCACTTCGCGACCTCCCATTTAATAAAAAGAACTCTTTTATCTTCATCAAACTAACTAGCCCTGTACCCCTCCTATTAAATTTGACATCATAGCTATCCCGATGAGCATCCAAGTTGGAATGAGCAAATAGTTCGGGAGCTCCCTGACATAAACAGCCCAGTCTCCAGTTAAAGTCTCCATAAATAATTTTCGCTACGTTATAATGTCCGTCACTTAGTTCACTTAAAAATTCCGCAAACAAATTGAGCATTACATCTGAATCTAAGGAAGGTCTAAAGTAGCATATACCAATGATAAAATAAAAATTTTTGCTGTAAATTCCAACAAAGATCCAATATTCTGTTATTTCTATCACTTCGCAAAAAGCAAAAGTTTTTTGAACAAATAAAGCTAAGCCACCACTTGCTCTTAGATTTATCTTTGATTGCATTGGAATAGAAACAATTGAACATATTTCCTGAAGCTAGATTTTTTGGAAACTGCCAGGTTTCGACTATACCAATGACATTAAAATTATCCAACGGAATTTCAGAGTTTAAAAATCTTACAAATCCATGACAGTTCCAAAAGAAGGAGCCGTTGGATCCTGATGGTGTTGACGATTCGGAGGCCTTTCGCTTAGGAGTTCCGGGATTGGCGTTACCACGTGTTGTTTTGGATTGGGTTTGTGCTACAATTACATTTCAAGCTTCGAAAGTTCGCTGCTTCTGAATGTTTTATCATCGACAAACATCCAGGTGTTGTTAAGTGAAGCCTTCAAACCATTTTCTCGGGCCCTCTTCAGAAATGGGAACAGGCTTTTTCTTTCTGCCTGGACTTTTTTTGTGTAATCCTCAGAAATGGAGATTCCTGTCCTTTTTAGTTTCCTTATTTGAGTTAAAATGAATTTTTTATCTCTGAAGCAGCAAAGCTGGATCAAGACAGGGCGAGGGTTACCCGACCTGTTAAAGCCTAGACGTTTGACTGATTCGAGTTGTTCGAGGTGCATCTCGATGTCCAGATGGATTTTGAAAAAATTACCGCCCTGTTCCTTTATGGTATCCTTCAACTTTTCCTGCTCAGCTTCAAGTTCTGTGTTCTCAAGTGTAAGCTGGTTCACCTTATTATGCAAAGACGAAATCAAGGTCTCCAGTCCGCTAAATTTGTGTAATAGCTGATCGAATTGGGAAACTGGGAATTCTGATGCGATTCTCGAAGCCTAATAGTTCTCAGAATAAGTGGATAGATTCGTTTACTCTCAAGGCGGCCTCTTCGAGGGATGATGACAGCAGGTATAAGAGTAGGTACAAGGCACACCGACACACCGGCAAGCCGACTTTAGTTGCGTTCACGTAAGAAAGTACGAAGCGAGCACTGTTATTAATCAAATAACATTTAAAAACTATGAAAATTGGTTGAAATAGCAAATATTTGATTGAAATTGATCGAAGTGTAATGCGTCCGAAACTTTGCATCAAAATTTGTAGATATAAAAGAAATATTTTTGTGGAAGATTTCTTTCAGCGAATTGCAAGTATTTCCCTGGATATTTGAAGTCAGCCTTCTTCTTCAATATATAAAAATGACTCTCACATTCTATTCGCTGATTCTGTACATTAAAATAAATTGAATCAGCTTCTTCATCATTCGTTAGAGAATCCAAGTATCCCTTAAACCAAGCTCGTGCTTCAAAACTATCAGAAAATATATAACATGCAGAAAAACAATTAAATTTATTCAATTCTGACTCATAAATAATACTTTGTCCCGAACTAGGTTGCACTTTCACGTGAGTGCTTAGTTAATACATGCGTCAGAAGAAACGGGTGGCGCGGCAAAACTTGAGCCTCTGTAACTTTCCAAAGATGATCTATTTTGAATTGAAGGCCTCGATGAAATAAAGGGACTAGCGCTCGGAACGGCTTGGACGTGACGTCCTGATTACCAAATTGGCAGAATCAAGGAAACGATTTTTAAAAAATACCATCGTGTGTTTGATAAAAAATCGAACCTTTTTTGTATGTATTGTTCCTTCATAAAGTGTTTGGTTTTTGAGAAAAAAATTCAAAACTTGGAATCACAAAATCGCGTTTTAGACCATTTTTTCAAACATACATCGCTTCAACTTCGTCAAATCTTGTCAAAACTGCATGAAATCTGTTTTACGTGTGTGAAATATCCTAGCGCTGATGATGGATATCGGAAAGTTCAATTTTCTTTGCAATTGCTTATTTAATTGCGAATCAATGACGTGCGACTTCATGTTTTCCATATGTTCATACACAAAAAGAATGCGAGGAAGTTTGAGATACGAATAACTTTCAGTGAGGCATTTTCTCGTCATACTCTTAAGAAGTTTTTCTAAAAGTCAGAGATCGATTGGACAAAAATTAATTGAATGGCAGCATTTTAAACAAAGTCACGTATTGCCCCTAATCGCAGAGGTTATATGGCGCGGCTGCACACTCTGTGGTGCCAGAAACACCGCAGACGTAGACCAGGAAGAGACATGAAGATCAACTGCTGAAACAAGGCATCCCCCAAGAGACAATGGCGATTTCAGGACAAGTAGAAATATCAACATCCAGGTTCCTCATAAGACCCATGATTTCGCTGAAATGGATGCAACCCTTTGCGAGGATCTCTCGGAGGACTTCGACCTCTATACTATCACTCATTCAGTTCATGATGCGGCGAGAGCTTAGGCAGATTCAAATCGAAAGTCTAAGCCAACGTTAGATGAAAATACAAAAAGCGCTTGCATCAACATTGAAAATGTCGAATCTGCTGACCACCAAGCAGCACATTGTTGACAAAATACGAGTACTATCTAATCTACAGTTTCTAGCTGACCCGTCACGCCTCTTTTGGGATCCGCCACACTGCGATATGCCACCTGATGGTAGAAATCGAAACGTTCAATTCCAGGTAGATTTTGACAGTTTGAATAAGGTACTCCACAAAATTAATGTTTTTAAAGAAATAAACGATAAATAGTACATGACAGTGACATATAGTTAACAGGAAGTTTATTTTTTCCGTAAATAAAACCTTGTAATGCATTTTTTACCGCTAAAGTCAAAAAGGAGGAGTTTTGTTGTGTATTTGGCTATTTACGTACTCTTATTTCTTCAAACTCAATTATATGTCTGGACAAATAGTTGCACTTATTAATTTTTAATATAACTATTTGATATTTATTCACGTGCTGCTACAATTTTGACCTAATAGAATAGGTTGAATTAAATGAATTTCAAATTCTAATACGATTCCAAAAAATATATAACAATGCATAATTCAAAAAAAAATTAGCAATATTATTGACACCCCAGAAAACCTTCATCGCGGGATTATTTTCCGCGAAAAAGGAGGTGCTCGGCTAGTCAAACTCTTCCACTCTCAACAAACTTTCTCCACAAAGGTGTCGACTTTGTGAATTTGCATATCTGACTGATGTTTAGCTTCTTGTTTTGTATATCTGAAAATATTGTCGTTTGATTTGTGTACGTTTCTAATGCTTATATTCAAAATGTACCTGGAATAGCGACCATATTAAAAACGAAACGCAGGTGGCACCCTATAGATATCTGTTTCTATCAGGGGTTACCCTATTCTGGTCAAAAATCCACTCAAGTCCAAATGAGAGACTTTGGAGAAAGATTAACGAAGTGCAACATCCTTCTAATGAAGGTACTGAGAAAATCATATGTTTCGAGGAGCTGTGCAATAAGCTCATAGCATCCGAGGAGGAATGCCCACCAATCACTGCCGAGGAGGTAAAAAAAGCATTAAGGGACACGAAGAACTTCTCTGCTGCTGGTCCAGATTCTGAGCACCTATGGCCCATACTATACGGATGCCCTATTCACGCAGGAACGACGTATATCTTCAGACAGAATGCGGCCCTAAGAGTGCCTTACCATCTTCGTCACTCTTACAGTGCTGACTGCGGCTATACCTTGCTGAAAGCTCAGAGGGAGATAGAGTCAATTGTTGAGAACGAGGAGTGCCGAATTTTCGGGAACGACATGTCCTCGACAATAGTCTCTATTGAAGACACGAGAGCTGACATCGTGCTCCTTGACGAAAAGGAACGAACTATGTCCTCGTCATCGGTGGAAACGGAGATGCGAAGTCTTCACTGGTGCGTAACCTTCGTAAGCTTATCCTTTTTTAGCCCTTCATTGTGATTTAATTGTACCATGTTGTCATTCATCTCACATTCATGAGACTTTGACATAGGCGTAGTTTACCGCGGTTCTACTGCCAGTGCCATTTTCCTGATTGGCAGTCGCTCCCAGGGGTACCCTGCGACGGTTGTTTGGCCAATATTTCATTTATATATCCACAGTCTTATAGTACTTGAAGATAACTTTGTATATAACATGTTCTAAAATAATTTTCTGGAATTGCGATGTTGTTTGTGATGGATTTAACTAACAGTTCTGATTTGCGCTTTATAACAACAGTTTTCATCACAACATTGCTTTCAAAATACGAATTTTCTATTTTAATAATTGAAAGCTATGTACCTGAAGAGGAAGATTCTGGTACGACAACGCTGGTGATGCAATTTCCGTAATGTTGTTCGGCTGGTGTAATTGCGGAATAAGTATTTGGTTCGGAAGTAGACAGCATTCATCTACAATGAACAATTTGCAGCATTAGAAATAACAATAGTATATTCTACAATGAGGGAGGAAGATACGTATGAAAATGGCACTTCTATGTAAAACGAGAAGAACTTTGACGTTGAGAACTCACGAGCGCCAAGGTAATCTTTCAAGAAAGCATCTAGGAAATAAATATATTTTGCGTTGTGCGCATGCGTGAATAATGTTTTGACGCCCATGGGTTTGTAAAGGGCAAGTTTCTTCTCGCTCTAAATACATAGTGAAGAAGCATCTCCATGCATGTGTGAAATCGGAAAGAAACAAAGCTACAAAAATTGTTTTTTTTTTCTTGCCATTGTTTATACATACAGGATAGACTATTTACCTGCTAAGTTTTACTCTGAACCAAGGACCTAGGAACGAAAGGAGACCAAGCCTCAGTCCCCTCTTATTCCTAGGCCCATGCTTTAAAACAGAAATTGTATAATGAAAGTTGACTAACCAATTAAGCTGTCATCAATCTGCTGCGCCTCGCCATTGGGGGGAACAAGTTTTGACAAGAGCCGAAAGAGTAAAGCTAGCACGTCTAAGTTGTCGACGCTTCGAAGGAAGACAGGCAAGCATGACGAACGCAACAGGCCCCAAATACGAATGATGACCAACAGTTCGCGAACTGTATTCAAAGCTTTGTGATCTTTCAAAAGTTCGTACTAGAACAAAACAAACATATTTATTTTTAATATCAAATTTCTTTTTGGGCGAGCCTTCTTCCAGTTACGAAATTGATATATTTGCAGAATTATACCTAGCATATTCTATTCTACAAATGAATTAAAAACGTAGATTGTGTCCTACCATATATATTTGTGTTCGTATGAAGCATATGAGGGGTGAAACAGCATAATGCGATTTTCACGCTGAATAAACTGATTACAATACACGAGCCGTGTATTTTAATAGTGACTGGGGTGTGATGTATTTCTAGCATACTTAGACAAATATAAATAAATATAAACAGAATGATATCTTTATAATATAGGGTACCTAAAACTGACAGAAAAAATAGAAAACAGTTTTCATGTCTTAATTTCAATTTTTCTTGAAAATCCATTAAAATCGCGTGGACGTGAAAAAAACGTTTATGTTATCTGAATCCAATTATTTATTATTTCTTTAATTTATATTATTATATAAATATTATATTTATTCATTATTTATTATATTTAAACAAAATAATGTTTGTAATTCATAATGTCTAGAACTTACGTAGAAATATAATACAATTCAGATGTCTTAATTATTCTCTGCGTAGATTTGGCGAACAGAACTATTTTTTATAAGCAAACCTTTGGTATCAGCGACTCATTGTTGAAGAGTAGTTACAAAAAACTATTTCTAAACTTTGATTATGACAGTTTAAATATACTTATATGTATTCATAACATAGTCAATGTGGATTCACTTAGAACTAGAATTAACTATTTTTTTCATTAGTTTGTTTATTTACTCTTCCATAACTATCCAGTAATTATTTGGTCACAAAGGAATGGAACATTATATCTAAGAATCGTTTACCAATTAGAATACAAAAAAAATATTGAACAAAAGATGAGTTAATAAAAAGATCGTGTCTAGGTTCACTGAGACTTGATGAGCGTAGTTCAAATATTTTCAGTGTGCCTGCACATTTCGCTATAAGAAATGACACTATTGTGATATTCACTAAATCTAAGCTGATGATAATTGAACATCAAAATTTAATTATATTTTCAACATTTCGAATAGTTTTTCTGAAGAAGTAACTGAAGAGGGCCACCATCGTGTCTATAAATGTCTAAAGCCCCCCAATTTCTTCCTAGCATAGGGGAAATGTGTGAAATCTTAGAAGTTTGAGGCTGCGTTGGAGTAATATTTATCCACGAGGAACTTACTAAAACAATCTGGTTTCTAAGAACTCCGAGTCGTTAAGTTCGTATCCGGCATAAGAATTTTTCTACAGTGCCTCGGGATTCCCCTAGCCTCAGGGGAAAAGTGTGTAACTGAGCAATTTGGAGGTTTCACGGAGGTCTTCTTTTCGCACGAAAAAGCCGATATGTTTCCATATTTTGAGTTTATAAATTCATGTCTGACATAAGAATTTTTCTACAGTACATCCGGATTCCGCTGGCCTTGGAAAAAGTGAAAACTGAGAAAAACTTGAGGATTCACAAAGGCTTTCTTTCTGTACAGAAAAGTTGATATCTCTCCGTCTTTTGAGTTGCTGAGTTATATATGATAATAGAAGCTTTTCCGTGCAAAAACAAACCTTTGTACAAGCTCGAATTTTCTCAATAATCCACTCTTCTCCCTAGGCTAGGGAAATGTCGGGGGAATGTGGAAAAATTCTGATGCCAGATTTGAACCCATTTACTCAAGCCGGGAAGATACCAGCTTTTCCGTGTAAAAATGAAGCCGTTGGGAAACCTTAAGTGCTGCTTAGTTCTTCACTTTTTTCCTAGGCTAAAAAATTCTGAGGTACTGTACAGAAATTGCCATGTTAGACATGAATTCAGCAACTCAAAGTACGGAAAGATATCAGCTTTTTCGAGCAAAAATGAAACCTTGGTCGGATTCAAAATCAGCGAATGTAAATACGCAGAAAGCGCATTGTTTTATTAACTTTCTTTTAGATAAATATTACTTCAACGTAGCCTAGAAATTTCGAAATTCCACTTTTCTCCCAAGCTAGGGGAAAATTGTGGGGTCTGGAGAAAATTCTGAGTCAAGATTCGAATTTAGCGGCTCAAAATCCACAAGGAAAGTCTAGTCACATCTAAAGTTCAGACCACTTTCATTTTTTCGTGGGCCTACGTAATCTGAAGCGATTGAATACTTTGCTTGATAATGTTTATTAGAATTCTTAGTTTTATATGTCTTGTTATCTTGTTGGTTTGAATTCATATTATTTATTTTCATTCAAGGCTATTACCGGTTTTCCCGGTAAGTGGACGTCTGGGCTGTTCTTTCAACAGTTTGATAGAGCTCGGCGAGGACTACAAATATTGCACCCTTTTTTTCCTAAATAAGAGTTGAAAAATTTTTTATCCCTCAGGCCCTTCCTTTTCGAAGGCATTCTGCTTTTATCAGAAGGTTTTTCCTCTGAGGTAGTTGCTTCTTTAAGAATGTTCCTTTCGAGGTTCAATGGAGCTTAGAAAAGGTCTTAAGAATACTTCTTTTCGATCAAATGCACAAGTTAGTTTTTGGGTTTTTCTGTAGAATGCCGTGTCGCCCTTCCACCACATAGTTTTCAAACATTTCTGCATATTCATGACCATTTTATAATATTATTCTGAGGTTAAATGAGTATTAAAATCCTAAATACTCACGCCACTAGACTTTGTTTGCAAACGTTGCTCAGGAAGTCGAACCAGTAAATTCAGCGCTAAATCAGCTACCCACTGAATCAACTGTTGTAACGATTGAAGAGTGCTTGGCTCCACAGTAAACTCCTTGGGATCGAGGTGCAGCAGGATCTACATACATAAAGGAAAAAAGTTGATTTTCATGAGTTCCTTCGAAGGTATAACAATGCGTTGAGGAGAAACTTTATGGTCAGAACATAGAAAAATAAAAATGACCACGTAGTACAAAAAGTTGGATTCATTCAGCTACATAAATCAAAAAGTATTATACAACCATTTCAAACACATTTCAACCTTTTGTTACACAAGTAAATGTAATTTTTAATTTTCTATCGCACTTCGCAAAAATAAATGCCTACCATTTTCATTAGATAAATTAAAAATAATTTGAATTCCTTCTAATTTTAAGTAACGAGTGTTATTTATTTTGTATTCGAATCAGATCGCTGCCCCAGACCAGGAGCTTGTCTTGAAGCTACCATCACTGAAACCTACATCCATCTATTTTTACCTAGCACTGTGTCGCCTTATAAGAGAAGTGCAAAAGCAAAAAAAAGTCTGTCTTGGTTATCGCTAAAAACCTATAAAAGCGTCCGCTAGACTTGGGAAATCCAAAGTTTCTCCGTTGGAACCCTCGTATATAAGCAAATTTCGATAAAGGTGTTAGGCTATAAAAAGTATTAGGTTGTATTTAGGTAAGGTGAGTGGTCGAGTACAAAGAGATAGATCAAGGAAGGAATGGTTGGAATGTGTAAATAAGGTTCTCAAGAGAGAAGAAATAAAAAGTCATACAAACACATAATAAGGTGTATGGATGTAAAGCAAGCAATAAATGCATGCAAGGATAGATATGTGCAGGGAACAATCAATTATAAAGAGAAGAGAGACACCTGAAAAAAATTTGGATACTGATGGAATAATGGCATTGCGAAACTTTTCATGTGGGGTGATTGCTGAGGAGACCTATAAGCGACCCGTGTCGCAGTGGTGTTGTGCGATAAGTATGATGTTTGAATGAACAGCACGCGATGATGACTTCTAGATAGAACTAGACTCAAACGAGTTACGCTTGACCCGAAAGGGATTTGGCTAATAATGATATTATCCCTAATCAATCCTCCGATCCTACGGAGAGGATCAAGAAATATTTGTTGGATGGAACAGAAGAAGATTCTACTCATTCCTCCGAACTGACGGGAGGGTCGTGAGGATTCTATGATTATTAGAACTCAAGTATTTGTCCGGTCAAGAGTGAATCATACAGGAGCTCCAGCGCCATACCACTGCTTATTTTCCAAAGTTGTCAGAATAATGTGTGCGGTACGTTAAAAGAATTGTCGATGCTAACGGATAGTTCCCTAACCTAAAGATAAGCTTATTTCAGTTCGAACGGAAGAACGTGTATATGCAATTTGACTTTTTCCAGAGCAACATTTTAGGGGAAATGAATATCAAAATGAATATTAAGGTGAAATTTTTTCGAATAAACTCTTTCAAATTTTCAACTTTCATACGCCAAAAATTTCGCAGTGGAATCACAAAAATTCGTGGATCCCAAATATATTATTTTCGAATCGTTAATTGCAAGATCAAGCAAAATTTATTTTTCACCTTGAGACCTGCCTACGAACAAAATATCCCTGCCCAGAAAATCTCACTCAAACTGAGCTCAGCCGACAAACCGATAAGCGGCATAAAAAATTCTGGTCAGACCTACCTACCTAGTTTGTCGATCACTGCTCTAGACGCTTGTCTAGATCTCGTCCATTTGCTTGCTCACCACGCCGCACTGGACGTATCTTAAGAACGAAAGATTGGAAATGTCGCCAAACGCGCCAATATTCCAACCCTGCTGAAAACATCTAAGCACTATATGACTATTAATAAGGTAGAAGCTCCGGGAAAAATAAATATTACTCGCCGGCAATAATGATGAGAAGAAATGATTGAGAACCGTCGCTGTTGGGAGAACAAAAATTGAACAAAAACTCATTTGCTATCCTGCAAACGAATTTATTTTTCCAACCTATCAAACCTCTTTATTCTTGTATATTTTTCAGTGCACTCCTTCATAAACGAAATGGTAACAAATTCTGCAATTTCTCCAGAACCTCTGTGATGTGCTAAGGTTAACCGTGTGGCATTACCGATACCCTGTACCGTCTTACTTGCATAAGGTGCTATCTCAAGAAATTACAGTAAAGTTAGTCAAAGACCTGGTACCGTTTTCTGCCGAGTAGAAGTATAAGTCCTATTCAATGGCGAATATATCTGAGAAAAGACCCTTCTTCAGAAATCTATAAAGCCCAAACGCCCTGCCCGTTTAAAAGTTTCAAGTGATAGTAAAAGAATGAGTTTCCATCTAGGATCACGGTAATTTGGGCATGCTGAATCCAAAAATTTACTCTAAGTTTGCTAAATTCGCTCTTGTTTTTTTTTTCTATCAACTTTTTCTGTCAAAAACTGAGAGAAACAGATACCAGGAAGGATGGAATATTCACATGATGGTGGACTATTGTTGGAGTCTACAGCGAGACTGTTTAGATGCAAATCATTCCGAAAAATCGATAAAAAGAGAAATTATTTTGCACAGAATGATTTTTTATAAAAAAAATTTATGGGCATCAACATCTTGTATGAAATTTGATGAATTTTATGAACGATGGCATTCTTTTCTCGTTTTGAAACTCGAAAAAATACATATATGAATTCATTACTCTGTTCACAGAATTTAACTAACGAGCCATAAACATGCCAGGAGTAGAAAATACCGTAACTACCAATTTTGACAGGAGCGGTTGATTTTAGTACTATTTTGCTGATTTTTATTCGATTACGCTATAATTTTTGTACAAGAAGATAAATGAAGCTACCAATTCACTAAATTTTATGCAACTTGGCGAAAAACTGTTTGCGTAAGAGCACTTCGAATTTTGAAACTGTCCGAAATTTCGTAATGCAACTCATAGTTGCATTACGAAAGATCTTTGGTTGAAGTATTTGATTTGAGAAAACAAGAATGTGAATGGTGGCACATCGAAAAAGGATTTTCTTTGCAATAGGGGAAAAACAATAGCTGATTAGGTAAAATGATGTTCATTTTTGTATTCAGCATGTCCTAAATACTCCAAAAAAGTTGCTATAAACCCTGCAGCAAAGAAAATTTTTTTTGTCGACCTTTGCTATTGTTCGTTCGCCAGAACAATAGCCCCTGTCTCAAACTGTCAAACTCGAGTAATAATTATTAAGAAAAATATATGTATATATAACTAAGTGAGAGTGTAGGGCTTTGCGTTTTTATTACAATGAAGAATAATAATCACAAGTATTGTTCGTTATTAGTCTGACGATTGAATTATAATAAACTTGAGCCATCAAGAATTGATCCTAGATAGAAATTTTACTCTTATACTATCACTTGAAAATTTCAATTTTTCTCCTACATCAGATGTTGAAATGCACGAGGAGGGCGCCTGGCGTTTATGGATTTCTAAAGAAGGCTCGTTTCCCAGATGAATTTGCCATGAACTAGGGCGTATACTTCTACTTGGCAGGAAACGTCCCTATTTTTTCTACTTTCTCAATTTCGCCTCGCGAGACGGTGTTCCCAGATTCTACTCTACTTCATATGTAGAAGGAACGTGTCTGAAATTCGTGATTAAATCAATGGATTCACATCTCGACCTTCATTCATAAAATTAACATAGAAAAATATACCAAAAACGTGCTTTGGACCTATAGGTAAAATAATAACAATAATAAATGCTGCATCAACATCTGCATCACAAACCTTATCTACGTCAGCAATAGAGTCGTTGATTACTACAGTTAGACTTTCCGCAGGTCCTTTATCTTGAGAAATGAGTTCTGAGGGTCTCAGTAATGATTTAAACGCTGCAGCTATAGAATTCACCATGAGTAAAGAGGATATATCAGCTGCCTTATCTTGTCCGTTTGCAAGCATCCTAATAAATGTTCAAATTATAATTACTTAATCTGTAGTTGATGTTTATTAGTCATTTAGAACACAAGCTTTGTTATCCAAGCCAGGGAACAATAGTTTAAAGCATTTAAAGAAACATTTGAAGGGCACGGGATCAAAAGGGCCTGACCAAAATTTTCATAATTTTAGAGGGCAACGAAAAAACGTTCTAATTTCGAAAGTTTTTTGTATGTATGTGACCGTGAGATGAGTGACCACATGCGCGACGAAATCACAACGACGGGCCGGTGAAAACTTCGTGTGTCTTAAGCACACGGAGCGACCCAAGGATGACTACTCTTTGCATCCACCCGGCAAGTGACGAGGAATATTTTTGGCACACGGGGATGGCTTTGAGGTTGCTAACCAGTGAAGGCGTCGCACCTCCAAGAGCACCGATGATAA
>WSXT02022224.1:0-14095 GCA_011762715.2 Neuroterus valhalla | reverse complement strand
ATTTACTTTCATGTACCATAATTTTTTAAAACAAAACTGACATTAAAAAAAATCTGTTATTTCGTTTCTTGTTTTCCGAATTTTAGTAATGTAAAATTAAAATAAAGATTTAAAATGAAACGAGAGCAAATCTAACTAAATCATTCATATTTTCATGAATTGTGAGCATAGATATATGTAAAATCAATCTTATATCTTGGGCAATAAAATCACTGTAGACCAGTGTAATTTATTGGAAGATCAAAAGTATCGAGTAAAATGGAAAATAAATAAAAAAAGCAGACACAAATCATTTGTCGAAGAGAGCTCGGCATACGGGAGCCGACTGAGGGCGGACGACGATCGACTTCAGTCTTTCTAGCGTCTGGTAGGTCCTTGGTCGAAGGGGTGTAGCTTCTGGAGCTTTTTCGGGCCCAGCCGTCCGGCGTGGTGGTCGCCGAAAGATTTGGGCGAGAGCCTGTTGTTTTTTTTGGGGACCTGCGAGGGGGCAGGGGACCCCCCCAGGTGAGCGTCTTGAAAGAGGTCGAGGCTGTGGCCTTCTTCTCACGCCGGAAGGCGTATTCAGTAGGGATTGCCCTGATCCGGGGTCATGAGCCTGCGTCGGTTGAGGCTCCAAACTCGGGGTCGGCACGCTGGGGATTTCCCTCGGTGTAGTCCTAGGAGGCGGTTCTGGTATTGCCGACAGGGAGTAGGCCAGTCTGGGTGGCGACAAGTCGAGAGCCTTTATAGGTGAGACCTCAATAGGATAGGCACCCAACTCAAGCAGGTCCTCTTCCCCTAAGGGGTAAATCTCCGAGTCCTCTATCGATAGGCCCTGTAGTTGAGGAGGCGGAGGAGACGTCTCCTCGGGCAAGAGTTCTACGCCTAGGTCCAGCAGAACCTGCTCGAGAGGAATGCGCTCCTGGTTTTCCCATCATCGAAATCCGCTGGCAAGGAAATACTCCCCAAGTCAGGGTGGACCTGCTGAAGCTGGGGAAAAAAGTCGCGCGCCCCGTGAGCCTCCTCCTAAAGGAGCGCCTTGCTGCGTCCCGCCTTGGAGGGCAATAAAGTCGTGAGCCCCCTGGCGCGGAAACGGCGATCCCCATGGTTCCTCCTCTTTCGTTTCGGGGACAACGGAACGTAGGAACCCGGATTCGCCTTCTGATCACTTAGGGCTCGTTGGTATCTCTCGGTCCAGCGTCTGTGTTGGCTAGGTTGATTTGCTCGAGGAGGGTCCATCTACATCCAGAGGGCGATCTCGGAGGATAAGTTTTTGTTCCATGATAACTGGAAAGAAAAGGGGTTCCCAGATTCTCTTGACAGAGGACCGAGAGAGTGGAGAAACAAGATCTCAGATCCCCCTTACAGAGATCGAGACAATAGTAGGAAAATGTCCCAGATCCTCGAGGTAGAGGACCGAGAGAGAAGAAAAGTTCGAGATCCTCTTAACAGAGGACCAAGAAAATAGTTGAGAAAAAAGTTGGAGAAAATGTCCCAGACCCTCTAGGGAGCGGACCGATAGAGAAAAGAAAAGTCCCAGATCCTCCTTGAACAGGACCGAGAAAATAAATGAAAAAATGTCCCAGATCCTCTAGGGAGAGGACCAAGAGAAGAGAGCGATACGAGGAAAAGATCCCAAATCCTCTTGTCAGAGGACCGAGAGGAAAGTCCCAGATCCTCTTAGCAGAGGACCGAGAGAGTAATCTACAAAAAGAGGCCCAAATCCTCCTAACAGAGGACCAAGCACGTAGGAGAACGAGAAAAAGAAACAAGCAAAGCACAAGAAAAAGAAGAAAAACAAACTGGAGAAAAAAGAGTCCCAGATCCTCCAGGTAGGGGACCAAGACAAGAGGGCAGATCCAAGTTCCCGGATGTAACACTCACGGTGAGGAATTAGACCAATAAGTCAAATTCTCTCTGGAAACGTGTTAAGTCAGGGCAAGGGTGAAAAACTGAGTCCCGGTAGGTTTTCCGGTTACTAGGAATGACTAGCGATTTATTCTCTATTTGCCGCCACTTCGATATACAATAAACTTGAGAAAATCGGAGAGACACGTTACCGGGCGGGGACCTGATTAGCAAGCCACCTTATCGGGTGGTTGCCAGATCAGTACTGATAACGAGCTCACGGGAAGCGACTGCGTCATCCGGCTGGGAGCAGTGCTGTGGCGGGTGCTCAAACTAATCGACCTATCGATGTATCAATTCATCGAAGGTCGCGGCTGGCACGCGAAAATTCAAATGCATTTAAGCTTACCGAACTTAGGAACGGGTACACATCATAGTTCAAATAAAGTGGTGTAGAGTCGGCTTTTTTGTAAAACTGGGAGCGGTTGTTTAGAGGAGTGTAATAGAAAAAAATTTCAGAGAAAGTTAATTGTGTAACAGACTCGTGTGAACAACATTATGTTGAGAACACAAGACGCGATGACACCGGTCGATACATCGTACGACTCCCTTTTCGAGAAAGCAGATTGCAGCTGAGTGGATCTAGAAATCAAGCCTTGAAGCGCTTCTACGCGCTCGAGAAAAAATTTGAGTCTAATTCACAGCTTCAGTCGGAGTATCACAAAGTACTCAACGAGTACATATCGTTAAATCATATGACTTTCTGTGAGGAAATCGAGCAAGTATGCTACCTGCCTCGTCACGCTGTGATTAAAGCAGCTTGCGAGACAACTAAGGTTAGAGTGGTGTTCGACGCGTCCGCGAAAACGTCGGCAGGGATCTCCCTAAATAAGGTCTTATTGGGAGGTCCTCCAATCCAAAATACCATTTTCGAACAGGTTCTCAGATTTCGAACGCATAATCATGTGATAACGGCTGATATCGAAAAAATGTACAGGCAGGTCCTGGTCCATCCGGACGACAGGAAATTCCAACAGGTTCTATGGTACCATGAGGGTGAAACTCGAACCTTTCAGTTACATACCGTAACCTTCGAAACTGCCTGTGCACCTTTCCTAGCAATTTGTACCCTACAGCAGCTTGCTAGCGATAAGGGAAAAGATTTTCCACGGGCCAGTAAAATACTCCTCCGGGATTTTTACGTGGACGATCTGGTTTCAGTCGCGAATCCCATCGATAAAATTCCCAGTGTTCGCGACGAAATAATCCTGCTGCTAAGTCGGGGAGGATTTGTCATCAGACAATGGTCTTTCAACCATACTTCTGTTTTAAGCGGCATAGGAAAGAAAATGTTCAATCTTGATTGAATAATAAGAGAGAATTTGATTCCGAAAACGCTCGGAGTTACGTGGAATTCCGAGAGTGATATTTTGACGTATGTGGTTTAAGCCATCGACGCTCGAAACGCTTCCACCAAGAGAAAGTTGCTCTCGGAAATCGTAAAAATTTTCGATCCTCTGGGACTTTTAGGGCCGGTGGGTATTCACGTATGTGATCTCATTCGCGTAGGAGGTCGTTTAAAGAAAGCCGATTTGATCTACAATCAAGAACATCCCCTCTTGATACCTAGCAAACACCCAATTACCGATCTCATCATTCGTGAATATCACGAAGAAAATAAGCATTCCGGTAGCCAATCAACTCTATACGCTCTTAGAGAAAAATTCTGGGTCTTGAACGGAAAAGATTAAGTTAGGAGAATCATCCATCGATGCGTCGAATGCATTCGGCAACGTCCTAAAATGATGTAGGTTAAAATGGCTGCCTTACCGGAAGTTAGTGTAACGGAAGCGCCAGCTTTTCAGTGGCACAGGGGTAGATTTTTTCGGGCCCATTCTCATCAAGGAGAAAAAGGGTCGTAATAGAAGTTTCATCAAAGTTTACGGTTGCGTTTTCATCCGCATGGCATCTAAAGCGGTGCACATCGAACTTGCTACCGATCTTTCATGTCAGCTTTGCGTAGGTTTGTCGGTCGAAGGAGGGTTCCAGAACATTTCTATTCGGATAACGGGACAAACTTCGTAGGGGCTGATAAAGAACTCCGGGCAATCTATGATCTGTTCGATACCGCAGAGTTCAAGAAGGCTATCAGAAATTTCGCTTTGGCTAAACGAATCGAGTGGCATTTCAATCCACCTTTGTCCCCTCATTTCGGCGGGCTTTGGAAAGCAGCTGTGAAGAGTTCCAAACATCACTTGAAACGTGTACTAAAGGATCGAAAACTAACGTATGAGCGACTTAACACTGTTGTTTGAAATCGAAGCGATTTTATATTTTCGTCTATTGTACGCTCTTTCAGCTGATCTCAATGATCCCCGTGCCATAACTCCTGCCCACCTATTGATAGGTTGACCCTTTAATTCTTTACCTGATAGAAATCTCATTTCAGTTCCAGAGAGCAGACTGTCATCCTACAATTTTATCACGATGGCTCGACAGGACTTTCGGAAAAAATGGTACAAAGAATATCTAAATGAAATACAAACTCGCCAAAAATGGCACAAACCCACTGAGGTATTGAAGGCTGGTTCGGTGCTGATTCTGAGAGAGGACAACATGGGATATGCACGATGGCCACTGGGTGTGATACTCGAGGTGAATCCTGGGAGCGACGGAAACGCCAGAGTATCTTCTATCAAGACAGCGAACGGAATCTATAAACGCAACTTAACGCGACTTTGTCTATTGCCGATCGCGTAGATCTCCGGTCAGCTGTCTGATCAAATTCGATTCGGTCATTCAGCTGACTAACCGAATGCGATACGAGAATAACACACTGTACATATTGTAAATAGGGAAAATCGTCTTTCTCGTTAGGATCCATAAACGTTGTTTTAAGGAGAACCCCGAAGTAGTTGTCTAGTAATTTTAACATTCTTTAAATTTAATTACGTGCCCAAATCAGCTAAGCAGTCCCTCCAAAGGAAACTGAATTCCGTATTATGCATTACCAAAATAGCGGAGCAGTCCCTCCAAAGAAAACTGACTCTCTTATTCTAGTTTACCAAAGTCTCAGAGTAGTCCCTCCGGAGGAAACTGACTTCAGTATTATATTAGACTTCATCGCAGCAGTCCCTTTAAAGGAAACTGACTTTAGTAATATATTAGACTTCATCGGTGCAGTCCCTTCAGAGGAACCCTACTTCAGTATTAACAGAGCTATTCATCGTTAAAGTTAATATTTTTACCGTTAGATATTGATAGTATTCCTAAGTCTAAGTGTCCAAATACATTCATTATTTTATCTTAGTTCCAACTAACTCTGCTTTATTACGTTAAATGTAATTCAACTTATTTCGCAGCGTTGGCCGGAAGCATGTTCCGTCGTCACACGTTTTGTCAGGCGAAGCAGGGCCCAGATTTAATCTTCTCACGCGAGAAGTCTGAAAATATGAATCGTCCAATAGGTCACAGGTAGCCCGTATCACGTGGGAGTAGAGTACGGTGGTGGGGCGATGCAGTACGGAGTTGGGCAGTGGTGGGACGGTGGAGTAAGGAGGAGTAGCTAGTTCAACGGGAGGGCGCCACTAAAATTTTGTGTTACACGTAGCCTTACGAGAGTTGGAACCCCCTGCCCGAGACTAGTCGCCTCCTTGGCAGTATCATTCGAAACAAACTCCCACCGATTCACAACGTGAATCGGGATGCTCGCTTAACCCACCGATTCCTATCTGACGGAATCGGGATGTTCTCATCATGATAAACCACGTACAAAACGAATTCCTGATCGCCGCGAGTGTGAAGCCAGCGCCGGTTTGCCGCGAGCACGTGGTGCTCTTCGGTTCATCAGTCAGTGATGCAAGTTCAGTTCGTGTGTAAACTTCCAATGTGATTTTGATCTCGCAATAAATTCTGGGTTTTTCATGACGGCAAGGCAATCATAACACAACACTCTTTCCAACGAGGTAGGTGTTGATCTTGGGACAGTGAAAGTTCGTGGCCTTGCGTTCGCAGATGACAAGATCGTTCCGGCAGGATCAGCTGATGATTTGCAAAGGATGTTGAGCAGACTGGATACAAGCATGAAAAGCATGGGTCTCAATATTGAAGTAAATAAAACAAAAATCATGGTGTTCGAAAGTAAGGGTGCAAAAACAGATTGCAATATTACCCTAAATGGAGAGAGGATAGAACAAGTTGATAATTTCGTGTATCTTGAAAGTTTATTCACTTCCGACGGGAAGATAGACGCAGAGATTTCCGGACGTATAAATGAGAATGAAAAGCTTACCGGCAGTGTACGGGTTATTACTAATGATAAAAATGTAACAAATAAAGCAAAAATTGCTATATATAATTCTGTGCTAGCACCAACTCTCCTGTACGGTAACGATTACCAAAGCAAGTGTATCTAGGTGGGGTGAATGGTAGCGCACTCAGAGGAAGACCAAAAAAGAAATAGATAGAATGTGTGAATGAGACCCTTAAGAGGAGAAATATAAAGAGCCGTAGAAACACACGAGCTTGTATGAAAAGATGCATAGATGTGAAAGAAGCAAGTGATGTATGCCAGGATAGGGATGTTTGGAGAGCAATTGTATATAAGAAGAAGTGTAAAGCCTGAAACGAATGATTCTGGATACTAATTAGCCCGTGTAAGGATATCGCTTAGTGGATTATTTTATTGGCTTCGCGAAATTCTTTGTACGGGGTGTTTGCTGGAGAGATCAGGAAGCAACCCGTTTCGGAGCGATGTTGCACAGGACAAATGTGTAGTTTTAAAGCAGAAACAGGCTGGACTTACTTTCGCTGTGTACTGCATTTTATTAGATCTTACCTCTTATGTTGCCGAAGTAGCATCGCGTATATTCACTCTACTTAACAACTCAATAAAGGCCTCCGTTCACCCAAAATATCACGTTCCAAGTGGAGCTTTTGAATTCAAAATTTAGGATTGAAAATTATATCATTTTTTTTCTGTTAGAAAAAAACACGCAATGAATCCTGAGACTGATCTAATACATATCCCTGCTCCCTCCTCATACACATTCATGTAGCTCTGTCGATAATGATTCTTCTATAATGAATATTGTAGCTTTAACACGAAAAATACTAGACAAATACATTTTATAAAATATTTGGAAAGATAAGGCGTATTAGGGAGATTGATATAGACAAGTGATTGCCATCAAGTCCTCGTCTTAGCTGACAGAAAAATAGCCTCTTGAGAATATTATTGGAAGCCACCCAACATTTCAAGGGGAAATAACTGTTAGAAATTCCTAAATAAATGACCAAATAAGAACTAGTTGAATTTTTAACGAAATAATCCAGCTTAATTAAAGAAATGATTGAATTTGAGAGGAAAACTTCTGATTGTTAATATATTTTGTCGAAAATTAATCTCGAGTATTTTTGCCTGGTGTTTTATCACCAGCCACGGATCAAGTCAAGTGCCTGATGTGTGATTGGTGTGATATAAAGATCGTCTTGTAATGATGTTGTCACTACACAGCAGCACAGTTTTTTGAAGGCAACTTAGGTCACCTCTGGATCCTTTTTTAGAGCTACCAACTGTTACTTCATAAGGTTTTAGTCGCAAACTTCCTGATGGTCGAGGAAATTCCTAACAATGCGAAAGGTATTCGATAAGAGCGCTTTCTGAGCCGCTGACAGCACCTTACTGACTCCTAGATGTTCGAGATGTTCAGTGCATCTAGAGTGTACATTGCCTGTAGCCAATATCACGATAGGATGGCTGGATGCATGTTTCACATTGCTCCATATCGTCGTCACTTCATGCCTCAGCTCACTATACTTATGGATCTTGGTCGTATAGGATGCCTTCAAATGTCGGTTCAAAGGATAAGCAATGTCGATGATAGAAACTTTTGCGCTACCTTTTTCTTGAACCACGATTTCCAGTCGATTGGCTCGGATACAATAATCCGTCTGGATAGTAACATCCCAATAAAGATCTAATGTTCGTTCTGCAAAACACGAACTGGAATGTATCTGTAGAAAGGCATCCATTCTGTTAAGAGTTTTAGGTTCAGGGCAAGTTGTTAATGTATGATGCCCACTACATCATTATGCCTGTGCGTGTACTCTCTCTAAGCCATTAATCGACAGCCATCAATAATGTGCTCGATGGATTCGTTCATATCTCCACACAATCGGCACCTGTCAACCGCGTCTGGATGGAGAACATGCTTGCGATAATTCCGGGTGCCGACAACCCGATCCTGGATCGCAATCACGAATCCTTCCGTTTCCGGAAACAGGACGCCCTTTTTCAGCCAAATATTAGATACCTCTCCATCCAATTTACATTGATCTAAGGTTTTGGGATGTTCGCCATGGATAGCTTTTTGTCTTCACTGCGTTTCCAATTCCTCTGTTGTTTCTGCCCTGATATTCAAAGCTTCCGCTGAGAACAAATTCAAGGGCGTGTAAACGAGATCTGCTCCACAGATGGTGTTGTAGAGCGCAATATCTCGTTTGCTGATAAAATAGTCTCGCAACTGTGTAACTTGCGATACACAAAGTTGCTTGACATCTACAACGCCCCTACCCCCCATTTTCGTGGCAAAACTATCCTTTCAATCGCCGTATTACTTTGATGCATCCGATGCTTAGTCATTCCAACACGAATGGTTCTCTTTATCCTATCATTGTCGGTGTTTGACCATTTTCTAAGCCCAAAAGAGAACGTGAAATCAAGAATAACATAGGTGTTGATAGCCCTGATTTTGTTGGAAGACTTGAGCGAACTATTAAGAACCAATCTGAGTCTAGTTCTGAAAGCAGTCATTAGGTTCTTCTCAACTATCGTATGCTGTATGTTCTTGGACTCAAGAATACCCAGATACTTATATGACTCACCATCAACCATTGCCTCTATACGGTTCTCATTCTTGTTCCCCAATTCTTCAGTTTCCAGTTCTCCTCGATTGAAATGCACTGTTCTGCATTTATCTAGTCCAAGCTCCATGTGGATGTCATTCGAAAACTGAATCCATGAGACATGCTATTCAGTGTTTGGCTCAATGGATTCATGGCTTCACAGAACCATAATGCACTGAAGGAGTCCCCTTCGAAAGATACCCGTCGTAATGCGAATTGGTCTAGTTGTCCTTGATAGTCCATGATCAAAGTATTGGATTTTCGTTTCCCAATGCATCATCGCACGACCTAGGAGGTCAATGATATATGAGCAGATCTTGTTAACTTTCAAAATCTCAAGCAAATAGTGATGTGGTACCGAAGGAAACGCTTGCTTGTAGTCAATGTAGGCCATGTGCAGGTTCCTCTTATCTTTTCTAGATTGCGTGATGGCCACAGCGTCAATGGTAACTAGATCCTTGCTGCCCCGCGAGTTTTTGCAACATCGTTTTTTTCTTCGGTAAGGATGTTATTCTCATCGCAGTGCTGGTAAACCTTATCTGCGATGACCGCTGTGAGGCACTTATAAATCGTTGGGAGTCAGGCGATTGGTCGAAATACAGATGGATTTCGAGTGCTTGGTTTTTTAGGCAGCATATACGTTGTTCCTTTGAGCATGAAGTTCGGCATTAGATCAGAATGTTCAATGATCTGGGAATTCCTCGCCAACGCAGTGTGCACACTTGTAAGGTACTTCTACCAGAAGTTGTGCACCATGTCTGGACCGGGAGCTTTACGAATATTGGATCCTTCCAGAACCGCTCTTGCCTGCCCTTCCCTTCTCTAGTTGGAACCACGCAGAGTCTAAATTGCTTCTGTTATTCTTTCCCCAAACATCAGACCAGTAGTCGGCCATGTCTTCCGATTGAGGAACTTCAGTGTTCAGCTGCATATTCTGCTCCTTATTTAGTTCACGGTAGAACCTCCTTTCATCGTCATTGAGGGTTCGATTTTGCTGCCTTCTTGAACTACTGTTGTTGAATCGACGCAATCTGGCAGTTAGAACACATAGTCTCTGCCGATGAAAATCAATCATCTCATCTAATATCGTTGGTGTCAGTGTCTCGATGTTCCGAGGGTGGATGATATCATTCAGACGAAGTGTCAGCTTTCTGGCTCTGTTTCCTCTCTGATATTGGGAGAGTCGGCTCAATTTGCTCCTTACTTGGCTGACATCCATATCCAACCTGATTTTCCATGAAGGATCTTGTTTCCGTCTAGGGGCAAAGACTGCATCTTTAGCTCTAGTTCTGTGGCCTAATGTTTTAACAACTGCCACAGCCGCACGATATACAAGGGTTTACACCTGTAAGACTGATAGTTCTGCATTCAAGTGCAAAGGCAAAACCTTGTTGTTAAGGTGTCGTATTAGTGCATGCAGATCATTAGTGATGAACATTTTCGGCAAAGAATGCCTTCTCGTTGGTTCTACATTCTGAACTCCAATAAGGCTTGACCGTGATTCCTTTCAAGGTGCTGCAGTTTGTCAGGGATTTCGCCGTTCAAATCAACGTGAACGTTGATGTCCGGATGTAGTTCTAGTGGATCCAGCTCTCGTTCTTCACCATCCCTAGCACCTATACCTTCAGCTTCGATAAGGTCTTCATTATCTACATCTCCTATAGGCACTTCATTATTGGGAGGCTGCTGTCCTGCCTACATTCTCAACCTCCGATAGCAATCTGTTAACAGATTCTGTTCTCCCATTCTTGTGGCTAGATGCGGGAACTCAAATCAGAAGAGGCGCATCACATCTCTGTTCATATTGTATGTTCATTTCAATCGCCTCCTTGGTAGCTGAATCTTAACTACAGCCTCTGGTTGAATCGGGCTGTTTGCTTCTGGAAGATGTGGTGGTACTGGAGCATCTGAAAGTTGTGCAGGAACATTAACAACGTGATGGCGTTGTACTGCTCAGTCTCGGCTTGTTCTTGCACAGCTTCATCAAACTGATGTTCATGGTTGACGCTTTCTCCCGACACTTCCGCCTCTCGCCTAATCTCTATTGCTCGATCTTCTGAGATTAGGAGATCATTGCGGATGTCCTTGATCTTTGCGATGAGAACCTTCACTAAAACTTTTTGTATATGGGGATACTTCTCTGCGAACTTCGCCCTCAAATTCTAGCCTTTTTGGCACTTGTTCTCAAATTACGCGCTTTGGTAATAGAGACGCATCAATTCTCCCAGCATTTCAGTTGTTCCTATGATACTCTCCCACGGTATTCCTGACAAGGTGGTTGGCTGCAAATAGCTTGAGCTAGCCAAAGCATCCTTAACAGGCACAGTCGATGTTCCACTGTTTCCCGCGTTCCGTAGATGTCCTTGCTGGTCAGATTGTTGATACGCGAGATCTCCCTAACCATCACGCAGCTCACAATGACAACCTTCTTGCATGCTGTGGACCCCAGCGGTGGCTCCAGGGGCGCCCCGACTATCCTCAGGAAGCGACCAGCGTTTCAATATATCCATAAAACTCTCCATCATGATTGTGTTGTTAGGTGTTCCTCTTAGTCTCTTTCCTCCTCGTTTTTTGGCTGTTTGGCATGGGTAACCCTTTCAGTAGCAATGCTACTGATAAGGGCTGCAATCGAATTACGGGGTACCGGAGACTTGGTCTGATTATGAATAAGCAGCCAAAAAAGTGTGTCCAAAAGGATGAATTTGTATCTTTGAGGTGGGTAAGGGCAAGAATGACAGTGGTTATCAAAAGGCTATTCGTTGTAACATACTATGATCCGGTTGATGGTGGATGTAATGATGAATTTCTGAATATGTGCAGAAGAACGTCGAGGTTCGTAATGATTGGAGAAAGGCGATTACCGTCCCAATCTGCAAGGGAAAGGGTACTGAAGACATTTGTACTAATCAAAGATCAATTAGATGACTAAGTACCATGGGACGTTCACTGTTAATTTATGCCAGAGAGATCATGTGCAGATCTGATATTCAGCTTGAAACATATTACAGAAGAAAGGTGAAGGGTGCATGAAAAATCTTCCTGTGCTTTTGTTTATCTGAAAAAAAGCTTTCGACAAGGTGGATAGAGCTACACTTTTGGAATTCTTGAGAGAGAATTGAGTGAATGGTTTGGCTCCTAAAAGACTTGAAAGCATTAGATAAGTAGTAAAGCAAGGTCAAGAAATAATGGAAAACAGTGTGATTGGTTTCATATTGAGCAAGATGTTAAGCAAGTATACGTTACGTCCTCATGGATGCTTAATATATACATGGAAAAATGTTCAAGATTGGCACTTATTGACGAAGAAACAGAGTTGAGTTCGCAAATGATAAGGTTGGTACAGCAGAATCAGGTGATGATTTGCAAGAATAAAAAACAGAGTAAACACCAGCATGAAATTAACTGTATTTGAGAGTAGCGATTAGAAAGCATAATGCGGCATTGCCTTAATTGATGAATCGATAAAGCGAATTGATAATTTTTTTATCTTGGAAGCTTATTTTCTCATGAAGGAAAGATAGATGAAGAGATCGCGGGACGTGTGAATAGGGGTACGAAGGTTATCGGGAGTGTACGAGCTATTACTAAAAGTAGAAGTGTGAGAAATAAGGCAGACATTACGATATACAGGGTGATCCTCAACTCATCATATTCCTTATATGTACGAATTCGTTGTGCAAAACTGAGCAAGAAATTTAAGTTGCAAAATGTTGTACGATCAATAGTTTTTGAACTATTGAGGCTTGTAGGTAACCAATAGGAGCTCGTTATTTTCGCGCGTGCATAAGCATCCTGCGCGAACTCTGGAACACACTTTACTTAAATATAGTAAAGAGTCGTGACAATCAAAAACTTATTATTCAAACTGAAAGTACAAAATACGTTTCCTAATAACGAAGGCACAGTTTCTGTTGCATAACTTCTAATCAAACCAAGAATGAACTTAACATACGTGAATGCAATCAAACCTTTATTCAAAAAAACTTATCATTAAAACTATAGATACAAAAAACGTTTCTCAAAAACAAAATCACACACTTTGATTCCTCACGCACGTTATGTGCTCGTTGTTAAAGTGGAAAGTTGTCTGTTGTGTTCTCGGATAGAGAAACTACCCAAAAATCTTTTCAAACTTGTGGAGCTTATATGCCCCCGGAAGTAGATTACTTTTTCCAGAATCCAGAAAATTGTAAATAATTTCAAAGTCCTGTGACTCGCGTTTCTCGGATCTCACGCTCGATGGTCATCTCAAATGTCGACTACTTTAATTTGACGAGTGTGAATTCCCTTTTGATAAAGCTTCTCTGGCTTTGACGAATACATTCTCATCGCGTTTCTCGTGCTGCGCACTCGATCAAAGTTGGTTCGAAACGGTGGAGAAGTTTTGTTGCCTAATTTTTTCGACATGTTGTGAAGTTTTTCTATAATTTAATTTTTACATCTTTAATTGTATTTTTTACGCTCAAAACAAAAATTAGGCGTCCAATGGAAAAATTTATAAAAAATTTACATATATTTTTCGGGTGAAGAACTTTTCTCTATCAATCTTTTGTGTTAGCCTTAGTCATTTTTTCAAAAATTTTATTATTCCATTTTTAAACTTATTTTTCCTGATTGAAATGAAAACTACATATCCTGTTGAAAAAGTTGATAATACATTTGAAGATATTTTCCTGGCAAAGAACTTGCGTCCATTTGATTTTTCCTAAGCTTGTGTCAATTGTCCAAAAGTTCATGTTTTTCATTTTTTAGAATGCTTTTTTATAAATGAAGCAAAAACTACTTGTCCTATCAAAAAGGTAATTTTACCAAATTTGTAGATCTTTTTCTAGTGCACAATTATAGTTCATTCAGATTTCCTCGTACCTCACATAGTTTGACCAAAACATGAATTTTTCTATTTTTCGTTATTTTTTGTGCAACCAAAATTTGAATTTTCGATCTTCTGAGAAAACTCGGAAAATTGCAAAGATCATCCTAGAGGGCTTCCAAAAATAAACATTTTTTTTCGTTAAACTCTTTTTCATATCTTACGTCATTGGCTAGAAATTCTCATCTTCGTTTATATTTTTGAATTTTGAAAATGCCACAACTCTGACCATTTTGTTTTTATAAAGAAAAATAATGAGGATAAATTTTTCCGTTTTTTACCTTCTACAAGAAACTAAGAGTGGTCAGTTGTCCTGTGTCCAGTGGCCACGCTGACTGGTTGTGGGTTTGATTCTCGCCTCGCACTCTGGAAGAGCTTCGTCGGGCCTCGCAGAGTCGTGAGCCCGGTACCTCTAAAGTTCTTCAAGTTCTCCAAGTATTAAGTAGCTGTTGCTCTTGGTGGTTCGGAACCCACCGTAAACTGTAGGTCCCC
>WSXT02022213.1:0-14096 GCA_011762715.2 Neuroterus valhalla | reverse complement strand
ATGAGGTAAGTTTCCTTTTTCATAAATTGAATATTCGTGATTATATGTCCTGCAAAGCCTTACCTTAAAATTCAATGTTTCCATGGAGGATTAAATTTGAAAAACAAAATAGACATTTTTTTTATCACTCAGGTACCGACATCGTCAAGCGAAGTTAAGAAGATGAAGATGAAGACTTACAACAGTACCTGCAATATGAGTGCGTCCTTTGAAAAAATATCTTCCTTCTCTCGTAAGTGAGAAATAGTTTTAAAGGAAGTATTATTTGTGGATAAAAAATTTATATGGTTTCTATATTTCTTTGTATTTTTCTGTTCAAGGTGGAGATCAGCGTTATACTGATGCAACTGACGCTCTATTATATATGATAGCAGCAGATAATCAGCCCCTACCCATGACTGAGAGAACAGGATTCAAAGAATTTGGCAGAACTTTGTGATCGCATTATAACTTCCCAATCGCCGAAACTGTCACGGCGATGATGGAAAATAAGTATGAAGTTCTGAAGAAAAAAATAAAGAATATCCTCTCTACAAAAACCAATATTATACTCACAACCGATTTGTGGACGGAATCGATGATCACAAGGGCTTTTTTAGGCATAACTGCCTACTATTTAGGTGGTATTTATAAATAAACTTTAGAAAAAACTAATTGCATATTAAATTATAAACCTTAAAGTATCTCGAAGTTAGAAAATCCCTCGTTTTCCATTGCTGAAGCTCGAACAAATGTTTCCAATGATTTTTAAGGTCGAAATTTATTCAATAATTTTCCACATTTATTTCTGGGGTAGAAATTTAACTACACATGAATAACTAATGTAAAAATTGATCAATCTTGGAAATAAATCTTTTAATTTATTTCTAACTTAGAAATAAATTTCCAGATTTGTTCCTAAAGCTGAAAAAAAGTTCAAAATAATTTTTAGGGTGGAAATTTATTTACACATGAATAACTAATGTAAAATCAATTTCGATCTTAGAAATGAATTTCAACTTACATATTTCTAATATTGAAACAAGTTATCAAATTAATTTCTAACGTGGAAATAAATTTCCAGATTCATTCCTAAAGCTGAAAAAAGAGTTCACAATAATTTTTAAGTTGGTAATTTATTCACACATTAATAACTTATGTGAAAATCAATTTCGATCTTAGAAATTAATTTCAACTTATTTCTAAGATTGAAACAAGTTATCAAATTAATTTATAACGTTGAAATAAATTTCCAGATTTATTCCTTAAGCTGAAAAAAAGTTCGCAATAATTTTTAAGTTGAAAATTTATTTACACATTAATAACTAATGCAAAGATTAATTTTGATCTTATAAATACATTTATTAATTTATTTCTAAGATTGAATTAAGTTTCCAAATTAATTTCTTATTTGGAAATAAATTTCCAGATTTATTCCTGAAGCTGGAAAAAAGTTCACAATTATTTTTAAGGTGGAAATTCATTTACACATTAATTAATAATGTTAAAAAAAGTTTTTTCATTATTTATAAAATCTCTAGTGATTTCCCGGTCCACCAGTCGCTCGTTTATTGTATTTAATATTTTTGTTTATAATATTAAACAATTTCTTTTCAATAAGACAATTGAAAATCTAGCTGGCATCCTGTGGGTTCTCTGCCTAGATTGGGGGCTAGATGTCGAAAATGTGAAGTCTTTTGTCACGGATAATGGGCCAAACGTTGTTGGAGCGTGTAAGCAACTCTTTGGTGCTCAGAAACACATCTCTTATTTAGCTCATAATTTGAATCTAGCAGTTACGGATGCGTTAGGTTTATATAAAACCAACAACTAGATGGATCGAGAAGAAGTTCCGTTGCCCTTGCCTGTCTTTGAAGATAGTGGAGATGGAGGGGACCAAATAATTCTAGATATAGACGTTGAAGATAGAGGTCTGGACGACGACTTACCTTCTTCCAAGAGAATCGTCTCGAAAATAAAGAAAAGTGTAACATTCTTTAGAAAAAGTGAACGGGCCTCTGGAGAAGAGAAGAGGAGGAACTTGTGAGGGAGGTTCAGGATCTCCTAAAACCAGCATGGCAAGTCACAAAGGAGATCTGCGCGGAAAAGTCGGTAGCATTAGGCAAGGCCATCCCTTTGTATTCACTTCTAAGCAAGGTAATATTTTAAATATATTAACATTTACAAATTTTTCAGCTTGAATGACAATGTATTACATCCTTATTCTGAATGAGAAGGTATTGGTTTTATGTGAAAATTGACTTTCGCGGATTTGGTGAAATCTCCATGTTTTGAGACCCCCTGAGTCAGAAAAAATAGTTTTTACGAAGGTGTCTGTCTGTAGTCTGTAGTCTGTGTACTCAATAACTTTCGGAAGAATGATCGGATTGAATTGCCCTTTGCTTTCAATATTAAGCACTCATTACTCACCGAAATTAGAAAGCGATTGCGCTCATGAAGAAATTACGGATGCCTGCTAAGGTCACCATCCTCGACCCCAGATTTAAGAAACTACACTTCACGGATGCTGGAAATTTCGCGAGAGCACTGTCATCTATTAGTAAGAATTAATTGAACATTCAAATCATTTCTACTAAATAAAGAGTCTTCAAATATTATTTTCGCTGAATTCGTTTTTTATTTCAGATACGGAGTTAGAGGCGAAAATTTCGGAGTCGGGGGATCTGTAGAGCTTCGACATTACTTAAATCGGCCAACCGCTCCTCGCTATGTATATCCATTCGGAGCATGGAATAACATTAGGCATGCGCATCCAAATTCCTATCTCTCTCGGGAAAGCACGCAACTCGCTAATGTTTTCAGCTTATTTATCAATTAATTAGTTGATTTATTTCTAATTTCAAATAATCGCGGGTTTTATAAAGGAGCGGGAATCATTGGGATCGATTCTTACGGCCGATTCTTCAATTCCCGGAATCGACATGTTTTTTTGGAATCAAGAATCGATTCTCACCGTCGATTCCGGAACCCTATCGCGCAGCTAGGTATATAGCCCGTGCCTGCGCGGTGCGTCGGCGTACTGGATGGTGTTGAGTGCAAGGGAGCAACATCGGTGGACGGGTGTGCGCAAGGGCTTGTGTGCTATGTAACGGTCCATTACAAGTTCAACTACCTGTATGAGGCGAGGTTTTTGAACTATGGTCCGACCTTGGTGAGTGTATTTCGTGGTTGGCTTATGCTCACCCTCTCTCAATCTTGTTTTTCCGAATAGCTTTTCATTTCTGTTTATCCACTTTATTTCGGAGTTTTTCTTATTGTAATAATCCAAATTTTCATAATGGTAATTTTCGTTCATGTTCCTCTCACAGACGTAACGTTACATTCTATGTGTTGGTTCATTGCACGCTACTGATCTCAGTACTGTTCCGTTCAAACATTATCAATATGAACTTGCTGATTTATCCTATATTTACTTTGGCGGTATTTCAGCTTCGCAGCGCCTTCGCTTGTTAAGCGTTTTTGTGGATTGTTTTCACATATTCAGTTCAATTTTTCATTCTCACCAATTAGCATTTTCACATGTTTGAAAGTGTAATCACGGGTTCTGGATTCTGTTGGTTTTTGGTATATATTTTTCTGCTTCAGCTGTATTGAATAGCCTATTCAATTTTCAAATAAAAGTCATACACTTCTTCGCCAAACACTACTTGACCTTCGCCTACTACATTTACAAAGGAAACTCTGAATATCGTCACTACCAGCCTAAGGACCTTGAACTAAAAACTCATTTGATGTCATGTTCCTATCATATTACAGCCGTGTTAGAAACCTAGCTTACATCTGATATTCCCTCAAACCTCGTTGCACTTAACCATCATCCACTTCTCCGTAGAGATAGAGATGAGGGAAAATGTGGTGAGGTCTGCCTCTATGTACATGACACTTCAAGAGGCTTACAGCTGGGAAAGAGCCCCTTTCCAATTACCCTACTGCTGTGTACCTTTTTATAGATATATGTTCGCCACTAGATAGTATGTTGCTAGGTATGATTTACAAACCACAACATGCCTTGTACAGCAGGGACTTCCAAGCTGATATTTTTTACCTGATACCTAACTACAATAATATTACTCTTCCTGGAGATGTTATAACGAACCTCAATACCTCCAACAACCTGACTCGATATTCGAAATCAGTGTTTTCTCTGCATTTTTATCTATAGTTCCACCCATCACACTGATCACTCAAGTACGTGGATTGAACTTATGATTTTTGATGACCTTGATAAGGTGATCTCTTTTACATAAAACCCTACCACCTTCCTCTCTAATTATGACCTTATCAGCATCCAATACTAGTTCACCTGTATTCCCTCCTCTGCTAAAACTCATATCTCCATACGTAATTTTTCCAACATAAATGGGGATGAATTTTGTGATAATTTCTTTTCTTATGACTGGAACAGTATTCTCACCAAAAAGGACATCGAGAGAAAGGTAATTTCTTTACCAATATTTTCATCCACGGCTTTTGATAAATTTGCGCCCCTTCACACACCTCATGCGAAAAATAAAGCAACTCCTTGGATCCTATGAAAAACAGGAACATAATTAGGAACATCTGGCTTCTCTTGAAACGGCTTGGTCTCATTCCCGCTGAACATGTGTTTTCCGATAACAATTTTCCTCCTAAAGACCTATTACTGCCTTTCACAACTGCGTCTACTGTTCTGGTGAACACAGCTCCTTCTCCAACCTCTGTTTCCTCTACCTTTGATGACACTAAATTTTTCTTCTTCAATTTCTCACAAGAAACCATTGTAAGAAAATTCAACGAGGTAGAGTCAAATGCTTTTGATTAAGATAATACTTCTATCAGAATGATACGCCTTGCTTTGATACTCATTTGTCCTATTCTCTTGCATATCGATGATGCATCTCTTCAGGCGAGAGTTTACCCTGATACCTAGAAAGAGTCGATTGTTCGTCCTATCCCTAAAATATTTAAATCCACAACTCCAAAAGATTTCCGACCTGTTTCCATCCTCTGCGGCCTTTCTAAACCCTTTGAGCACTTTGCTGACCAGCAATTAAACACATTGCTATAAACCAGCAATTAACGTCGCATCTTGACTTCAAACTTGCTATGGATAGAAAGGAGGTAACGGTTGTCTTCCTTTCCGATTTTTCTAAGGCATTCGACATAGTCATTATATTCTTTCAACTAGGCTCAAATCGCTTTAACTCTCTGAAATGACGGTTAAATGGTCTTGAACGTATCTTAACAATTGTTTCGAAAGAATAAAAATTAGTAATGGGGAGCATTCTGCTCGTGGGGGGGTCAAGAGTGGTGTACCTCAAAGGTCCCACTCTCAACCCTGCTTGAAAAATGGCTATTATGATCGGACTAACTTCCTCCCCATCTCTTAAAATAATCGCAACCCTGCCTCCTCCTCTTATTGACGGACGTTTCGTTCACTTTATGGAATTAGTGAAAGATCAATGCCATATACTCAATTGCACTCGTTCCTGTAATTAACAAATTTCAGGGATATCTAGGAGAACCTAGAGATCTCTAGCAGCTACGTGGGAATAAAGAATCACTTCCCACTCCATCATGCATTCTCCTAGTTAAAAGCCATATTCTCCCTTTCTTTAATTATGGCTGCTTTGTTTATGTCGATATCACTGTAGAGCTCAATGCCAAACTTAAGAGTACATTACATGCTTGCATCCGGTTCATTTATAATACTCCTAAAAGTTAACATATCACTCAGTACAGAGAGAGGGCCGGACTTCTCAATGTTGCCAAAAAAAGGAAATTTTCTATGGGCAACCGGTTATTGGGTATGCTGTGTGTATGAGAAACTGTAGTATATTAGTATGAAATTACATTAGAATTTATATCTCTTTCCTTTCTTTATTGATTGATTAAATGTGTCTCCTGAGGGTTTACATTTCCCTCGAACCTCTCCACCATTCCTTTGCACACCCCAGCACTATCTTAGTAGTAAGTAAGGGGGACCTACAGCTTAAGGTGTGTTCCAAACCATCAAGCACCCCAGCCCGAAGTACTTAGAGTAACCTTTTTTCAAGAGGTACCGGCACCACGACTTCCCGGAGATGAACACTCCCTTGCTAGGCAAGTGTTCACCGCGTAGGCCCGCGAAGCTCTTCCAGAGTGCAAGGCGGGAATCGAACCCACAACCAGCCGGCGCGTGGGTTCAAAGCGCATGCCTTAGCCCCCACGACCAACTGGCCACTCCATTAGAATTTATAACTCAATATTTTTATAATTTATAACTTGTGGTTACAAAGATATTTGCATATTTATGAGTATAAATTCTTTTCCCTTTCTAAGATCGTCTATCTTCTGATACTCTGGGCTCATCTTGTGCATTAGACTGCTATATAAACCAATCTCGTAATTTCCAATGTTGTGTCTTCCAGCTTTGTATCGAAATATTTGGTAAACCAACTGCTGTTTAACATTTATATTTGTACTATGTATAACCTGTTCCTTTGAGGGCTAAATAGCCTGTAACAAGCTTCGCCTCTATCCGAGAGATTACATCCCTCCGCTGGGGGTTTTTTGCCCACGGGGACCCGTCAGGAACCTCGAGCTGCCTCTCCAATCTATGGCCGGAAGATGTGTCTCGAGGATCACCAGACGATCTCCTCCGCGTCCGTGTGCGGTAGAGACTGGTATTCATTTTTGATATTAACTCGAAATGAGTCAGGAGTAGTCAAGAAGGACACTGGATATACAGCCTAAAGATACATGGGACTTGATCGATGAACAAGTCTTACAGTTTTGGCTGCTTTCAGCCCGTTTCCCCGAATAAAAGAAGCATAGCGTCAATTTCCTCGATAGTCTATATCTGATAGATTCTCGGTTGGAGACCGATTACCGTTTGGCTGCTGTGAGCCCACGCAGGTGGTTATTGACGTCTTATTAGGGGTTCCGGGGCTCAAGCTTACTTCTCGTATGTTCAGCGCCCAGAGGTACTGAGAACGTGCATCCCGTTCACTTTCGAGCAGGAAAGAAAATGTGTCAGCACAGACTGATTGGCAGTCGTGGAAACTCAGTGAGGCGGCGAGTCAGGTACATTTCACCCGTCGGCTCAAGGCGAGTTTTTCCGGTGATAATTCGACGCCGCGCCGGCAGGTATTATCGGAACCCGGGTCGAGCCGAAGACGACGGTACTGGACCAGTATTGGGAAGCCAGGTCCGCTTTTTTAATTAGCTGCTCCCCGAACGTGGCGTCGATTTTGCCTCGCGACACGAGTCGCCGAATTTTTTGGACGCGACCTTGACGACGCCGAGCAACTTCGCTACGAGATCCCACTGCAGGCAAAAGAAATGAAAAATATTCTTAAGAAAAAAGGGGTTAATGGCTCAAAATAGCCGATCCTCCATAAATGGGTGACATCAATTCGCGTGCCGCGAGGCGTAGGCTCGTCTTGGAGGAGCCAAGGAAGTGAGCATAAAAAGAAAGGTAAATATTACCCCAAAATCACTGACTCCAAGCGGGGAAAGTAAGGGCCTCAAGGACCAAGGCGTAAAAAAGGAAGCGGTTCTGACTGTAAGAAGTTCTTGAGCAGTTAACCTGGATTAAGTGTCTTTGTAGTTTCTACAGCGAGAACCATCCGTTCCAGTCAAGCTGAAAGATTGTGGGTTACTCGCCAGGAGAAGATTAGGCAATTTCAGGTAAGCCGGAACATTCTCTCTCAGCGCACTCTAGATCTTACAAGCCCTAGGGACTTTTTTTTAATATATTCAAATACAAATACATTTTAGTCATTTTCATGTGGAACTATAAGGTCTGGAAAATAATGAGGTTTATATCCAATCACTTCATACGGAACGTAATAGAAAATAACCCTGCCATCATCAACAGAATTTTTATCAATTTTAACATACTCACAGCCCTCATCATTAATATTAGTGATTATTATTGCTTTATAAGCATAAGGAATATATTTTATTGTAACAATATTCAAAGTAAGTATTGTCCATTCTGATGGGTACAGAATGTTAACCAAATATTCTTCCACTTCATTATCATGAATTACACATGTCTCAGCATATGTTCAATAAGGAAAATGCATTTGACTCGATTGATTTCGAATACCAATTCTCTTCAGAATATTCTCATGAGAAGCTAAATTTACGATTGGTGCTTCTATTCGTTTAGATTCGGAAGGCATTGATGAATTTTTCACTACTAGACCATTTTGTCCGATAATTCTTACGTGATGACGGTTTGTTGATCAGAGATGGGCAACTTCTTGAAGGTGTAGGTACAATTGCCATGCTTTGTTAGCTGGATGAACAAGATCTCGTACCATGACACTTAAAGTTTCAAGTGAAAAATAGTAGTTACACGCTACACTTGCTTTTCAGACCAGTTTCTTCGGCATTTATATTTCTTAGGTCCTTTTCGTACTTTTCACTGGTCGCAGTAGAGTTATATCTTCTTAAGCTGAAGTTTCTACGAAATCGTGCCCCGCATAGCACAGTCCGCAAAAATGAGTTAAAGTGAAAGATGCGCAATACCAAAAAGGCCATTTAGGTCAAGATTGTCACCTAATACCAACAATGAATGAAATATACCCGATGACTTTTATCTTCAAGATCGGTAACGATGCCGTTTTCTCTAAGATCTGTAGGTTCTTCAATAAACCTTTTGAAAATTACTTCATTTCCAAACGTCCTTCTATCTTTCGAACAGGAAACAGCAGATAAAATATTACTCTATAGTCCCGGAACATGATTAGGTGAAAAGGCAGGAGTAGTAACGTATATTGCACCAACTTCGTTTTTCGCGAATGGAAGAGTTTCGTTTACAGCGACACTTGCATAAAATTTTCTAAAAAATTTTGCTCGCCTTCCAAAACCTTGGCATAAGACATTGTCGCATCGTATAATCCATCTAATTCAAAAATTCTCTTGAGTGAATATTTCAATAAAAAGTGCGTCATAGATATAATTTTCTGTTTAGCGAGAACAGCATTTCCATGACTTTTAGGCCTGGGTATGTCTTTATTTGGACATTTTTCGGGCTCAATATACCAGTTTAAATAAGTAAGAAAACGCGAACGTTTCTCGTACGTACTGAATTCTATGAAGGGATCTCTGTTTTCGTTTAAAAATATTGTTGATTTATGTAGCAGCTTCGAGATTGATTGCATTGTGCAAACTATCTTTTATTCATTTCAACAAAAAAGGCATAAATGCATCCTCAAAGAATACTCGGAAGAGAG
Source organism: Neuroterus valhalla (assembly GCA_011762715.2). Lineage (NCBI taxonomy): Eukaryota > Metazoa > Arthropoda > Insecta > Hymenoptera > Cynipidae > Neuroterus > Neuroterus valhalla. The sequence continues at coordinate 4,890 of WSXT02022213.1, read as the reverse complement.
TTACAATAAGTTGCAAATGCGGTCTTGTAAGTGTAAGATCTTTAAATAAGTCGCAAAAATGGTTTTACGATTTCGTCGTCAAGATCCATCTTCAAAATTCTACAAAATATTTGCAACCACTTTAATTCATCCAGTCGTATTTACCTCATTTTTTTCTAGTTTCTTACCTATCAGTACAATCAACTTATTTACTATGTTCACAGCAGCGTCCTTCCTTCTTTTTTCTATTCCATAAATATACTTGATTAGGAAAAACCATACATGAGACGATGAAAAAGGATAATCGATCCTCAATAAAAGAATTAATTTATATGCAGCATCGGCTGCTGCGACAGGATCAATGAAATCATAAATCACCTAATCGTACACAAGATGGCAACAGCTCAAACTGTCCAGCTGACCACAAAACGACGTACGGTTGATCCTTGAGTTTGTAAATGATATGGTTATTTTGAACCATCGCACGCAAAATTTGTAGGTCGACGAGTAGTTATAAAATAATAAATAGAACATAAAATTATTTTCTCACTCCAAAACGAAATACAAAATTTTTTGAAATGAGACACGACTGGTTATATAATTCACTACGAGTATTTTACATCGAAGCATTTGCAGTTCTTGAGCTATCCCAGCTCAGGATACTCTTATGATTTTTCATGTTTCCATAAAAGACGACCTTTTTAATAGATTGATAGCAAAGAATAATCAAACTTTGCTCTTCTAGTGGGCTAAAAGCTTGGTGCAAGGCTTGAAAGATTTCAAATTAAATTATTTGTTTAATTTCATAACTCAGCGCGTACCATTGAAAACAAAAGTTATACTCACTATCATGAATTACTATTCTGTTCTTTCTGAATACATCGAAGAGATTGTATAATCAGGTATCAGATTGGGAAATTTGTCTTTACCCTCTGCAATCGTAATTTTCTCTGCAGGTTTCAGTTCGTCTTGTGCTACCTCTATCAGTGCTCTGCCAACTACAAGCCAATCGCTCTCCGGTTTACATAAAAAAATTCATATTTCCGCCCGTACCTTTGGAATTTCCCAATTTTTCTTAGGAGTCTGATATTATCCAAAAAATTCAGAACTATATTACATAAAAATTCCTATGGATACCGAATCAGCTCAAAATTCACTTCCTAAAAGCCTTCAACTTTCTATTATGTCTATTCGTTCCAAATTAGTAGTCTTGTAAAGTAACTCATATTTAACAGAATAATTATCCGTGCATCATAACAGCGGCACCAAAGAAAAAGTTTCCTGTACTCCGGACGCGACCTATCTACGGGCATGTTTTTGACTCGCTCAATCCAAATATCAAGTCAGTCTAGGACGTACACTCTCCAGTTTTAAGTAAATTGCAAAAAACCATAAGAAGTAGCAAAAATTGGATGCTTAAGTAATAAATGTAATTTGTGGATCTAGGGCAAGCATAATTTTCATGTATTTTAAACCGTTGAATACTAATTTCAAGTGTACTTTGATCATAAGCCGTTTCGAATCTAAGAAAATTGTATAAACAGAATAAAGAAAACAGTCTTCTCGAATTGTAAACTGTTTTCCGGTGGTATCGAATTCTTTTATTCTCAAATGATCTACGGAGAGGATTTTCCTTTTGTATATTATCTTCTTTCGTTACATCCCTTTTTGATGTCCAACAATCATGTTGATATTCCAATTTCCTTGATATCTAGTCTCCATCTCAGTTATGTCTTGATGAAATCGTTCTCCCCGTTCTTCACTATATTCTCCAAGATTTTTAAGACAGTTGTCAATGTGAGAATCTTGAGAGTTCTAATTTAAAGTTCATTAAACAACCTGAATTTCTGCGATTTTTCATCAAGTTTTCTACTAATGTCCTGTAATTTTCACTTTTGTTAATTCCCAAAAAGTTTTCAGACACATTTTTTGAACTTACCCAAGCTGCTCTTTCCGTAACGTTCATTTTACCTGTAAAATTTGCCTCCTGAAATAGAGTTCGAATGTGGGGTCTATTAAAAATTCCCTCTTTTAATTTGGTATCACTTAACGCAGGAAGCTTTTCTTTCAAGTGCTGAAAACAATCACCATTCTTGTCCAGAGCTTTTACATACTGTTTTATGAGACCTAGTTTGATGTAAAACGTCGGTAGCAGATATTTTGAAGGTTGAATCAATGGTGTTCATACATTATAATGAGTACCTACATTGAATTTCACTATTGTTGGCCATTCTTTTTTCACATAGTGATTTTTTTCTGTTCCTGCTATTCCACAAACATAGATAGCAGGGATATTTTGTGAATACCGATTGTCGACCTGAAAAGTGTTGTGATTTTCAGATCCCCACAAATTCGCTATTGATGTTCTGAATACTTCTTTTTAATCCAATACAATTTGTAAGTTTTCATAGGTCTCTTTAAGGTTCGTCCAATGAGCTATTGGAATTAGCGCTTATATGTTTCCAATGTGAAAATTACCACTTGTTTCTCAAAATTAGCTAGGGTACTCAATTTATGTGCCTTCTTCCTGCTGACGATTATTGTGAGATTGGAGGGTATGTTTCTGCATTAACCAGCTGATGAATATGATTCGGTAATTTTTTTGTAGCTAATCGCGTCGTTTTTGAAAGTGAGCTCTCTTCTAGTCGGTTGCGTTGTTTGGTTTCAATCACCTTTCTTGTCCAAAAATTGCTTTCGCACATGTAGGTTAGGATGTATCGAATGTCGACGTTTTAAGAAACTGGAAACGTAATAGTGCGGAAAAGTTGCCTTAGGTAAGTACCAGTTCAGAGCAAAAAAAAAATTTTTTAATCGGTCAACATTTGACCATCGCGCATCGAGGTCAAAGTTCAAACTTTTTGAAAAAATTATATTTTTGTTCAAAGTATGTTGCTTTATGGAAACTCTCGTAATGACGAGAAAGATTGCATTTCGTCCCGACTTTCATCACTTTCTCACAAATAATGCATTGAACATTATTCTTGTTCTGCAGAACAAATAAGTAATTAAGCAACCATTCAGAATTATATCTAGGAAGACTAGAACCAATAATAATTTTCGGCATTTTGAAAATTTCCATTAGAGATCAAAATTCAATTGTAATCTTTATGTTTATTATCTCTCCTGCGGATAAGGATATAATGGGGAGCTGCAGCCTGAAAAGGACAGGCGAGGCTTGAGCGTCCTTCGGGGACGCTCGGCTTCTTCCGCCCGCCAAGGACCCCTCGCCATATCGCACTCACCGCATGAACGCATCCGAAGGTGGTAAGAGAGGGGATTGCCGAGTGACAATTATTTATAACGTTGATTACGCGTTGGTCATCTCTGTCGTAGATATCAAGCTGTAATTCAACAACGAAGCCTTTAACATTGGAACAGTACACCATCGAGTTCTTATCGTCTTTCGTGAAAAATTTCTGGAACTCCTTTTCTCCATCTCAATAAAAGTAAGCCGATACGTTTTTAGCTAATAAATTTTTATTTTCCAGTCTTGATGCCAGTAGCTCAGCTCCAGCCTTTCGTAAATTTAAATCGCGTATGAGATCATTCAGTTCTGCTCAATTAAATATTTTAGGGTCTTCTGTTTTCCCACCTGGCATATAATAAATCTTCATCCTCAGAATTTTCATCAGCAGAACTTTCTCCTCCCACTCCTTCCTCCATTTGCACGACTTCTTTTTCTACTTCCGTCTCTTCAGGAGCTTCAATTTCACCTACTACTGTTTTATGTGGTTTAACAGCTACTGAAACATTGGCGTATTGTATTTGACTTCTATGCGTCAAAGAAAGACTAGCAATTTCAGTCATACAAAAATAACAGTTCTGTAAACTTGTTGGTAAAGTCCAGATCATGGGGAATGTAAATTTCAGGTTTTCTCTCTTTGCGGCCTTTCCCCATCTTTTTAACATGATATTACATCGACCACAAACAGAATTTGGGACCCTCGCTAAATAAAATTTTGTATTTTGATGCAAAAACATTCCTTATAATTTTTCTATAATTTATCAGATAATGTTCTACGGTTTTTTGCCGATTCCAACTCTCCATAAACGTAAAAATAAAACAGGACTTTTATTACATAGATTGGCTTCTGCCAGATGGTTCTGTTGTCCACCGTCACCACGTGGAGGTGCGCTAGTTGAAGGCACAAGCAATCATGCCATGGAAATAAGGACTCTGGCTGATTTATTTTGTTACGTTTTTTGCCATTTTATCGGTTTATTACATTTTTTTTAATTTTCAAAATGCATGAAAATTATGCTTACTATGGATCCACAAATTATTTTTATTACTAAATCATCCAATTTTCGCTACTTTAAAAACATGCCCTCACATAAGTCGCATCCAGTGTACAGAAAACTTTTTTTCTTGTGTGCCAGTGTAATTAATTTCTGGAAGTATACAGTATCCAGCAATCGGTCAAACTGTTCCTAACCACAAATAAAAATGCATAAAATTACATTTATAGAAAATAATTATTTGCAAGATCATGAAACGTTTATATATACGTCTACTTGAACGTATGTACCAGGCATTCGTGCATTGTAGCTTATATTTCAAGGTATGTCAAAGATACAAACCTGGATGGGAACAATTCAATGAATGTCGCCTTCCAGCCTGTGCTAATCCTACGAAACCACCAAGATGTGCTTTCATTCTTTCGGCTGCATACGCACTTTGGAGAAAGTCTCTCTTATTAACTCTTTCAGGATTTTGCGCATCTGGTACAGAATTTTCATGTTCGCCGGTTGTACGTGCAGGCACAGTCTTTTCTTTGGATCCTGCCTGGATTGATGCAATGAAGTGCTCTGTACTCGCAAAATTGTCTCTCCTTGTAGGTCACCTTCTAGCCTGTGCTAATCCTTCGAAACAACCAAGACGTACTTTCGTCTTTTCAGCTGCATATGCAC
>WSXT02022202.1:0-14097 GCA_011762715.2 Neuroterus valhalla | reverse complement strand
GGCTAAGAGAAAAGAAGAAAATTGTTGTATTTGAAGAAACGGAGGTTATGTAAACCCTTAGGGGACACATTATGAATGAAGAATACTTTGACGAATTTTGATTCTTCAATTCGAAACCGTGAGAATTCGAACAATCTAGAAAATAACAATTCACAATTGTTTGTAATCGAATGTCCTGAGTTGAAATTGATAAATTACAATCGTCGACTGTCAGAAAAATTAGAACTGCAAACCTCAAATGCAAAAAAAATTATTGGAATTTGTTCTTAGTATTGTTCTTAGTTCTTAGTTCTTAGTAATTTGTTCTTAGTATCGATTGTGTTGTTTCGAAATAATCTATTTGAACAAGTAATTATTCGTAATATTTATGGATCAAATAGTAAGGTTATTTTCCGAATTTTTTTCCAAAAAGTTAAATTTTTGACAATGAGAGAAATTTCGAAACCAAACAGACGAATACTCAACCGAATTATTAAATTTTCCTCTTAGATAGAGAAATTTATACATAACAATACGTAATATTTTGAAGCTTATTACCATTTTACTTATCGGACTATTTGCAATATTTATAAATTCATGAAATATAGTTTCTAGGTTAATATGAAACAATGTTTTGCAGCATATTATACAATTTTGTATTCGAAGGTTCATGAGTTCAGAATTTATAGGTTTTTCATTTGGAGTCCAGGATTTTATGGTTCATAAATTCAGAGTTTATCGGTTTAGATTCTATCGGTTTAGGGTTTACGGGTATAGGCTTCATGAGCTTGAGGTTTATGAGATCAGGATTTAGGGCTTATGGGGTTATGGGTGAAGGGCTTATGGGCTCATGGTCTATGGGTTTATGGTTCATGGGCCCAGGGTTTATGGGTAAGGGGTTCATGAATTCAGAGTTGACCGATTCGGGATTGGTGGGTTCAGGGTTATCGGGTTTGAATTTCATCGGTTCAGGGTTTCTGGATACACAGTTTATCGTTTATGGGTAGATGGGTTCAGGCTTAACGGGTTAAGGTTTCATCGGTTTAGGGTTTATGGGAATAGGCAACATGGATTTGGGGTCCCTGGGTTCAGAGTTCATTAGTTGAGGGTTTATACGTAGAGGGTTTGGGGCTAAGGAGCTTACGGGTGCAGGGGTTATGGGCTCATAGTCTATGGCCCTATGTTTCATGGGCTCAAGATTTATGGGTTGAGGGTTCATGGATTCAGAGTTTATCGATTCAGGATTGATGAGTTCAGGGTTCTTGGTTTAAGCTTTTCCGGTTTAGGGTTTATGGATACACAGCTTATCGTTTATGAGTTGATGGCTTTAGACTTAACAGGTTCAGGTTTCATTGGTTCAGGATTTATGGACATAGGCTTCATGAATTAAGGGTAGGTTTAGGGTTCAATGGGCTTAGACGTGAAGAGGTTATAGGCTCATAGTCCATGGGTTTATGGTTTATAGGCTCAAGATTTACGGGTAAAGGGTTCATGGATTCAGAGTTTATCGATTCAGGATTGATGGGTTTAGGGTTCTGGGTTTAAGTTTTATTGGTTTAGGATTTATGGATACACAGTTTATCGTTCATGGGTTGATGGCTTAAAGCTTAACGGGTTAAGGTTTTATCGGTTCAGGGTTTATGGGCATAGGCAACATGGATTTGGGGTCCCTGGGTTCAGAGTTCATGAGTTGAGGGTTTATACGCAAAGGATTTAGGGCTTATGTGCTTACGGGTGAAGGTTTTATGTGCTCATAGTCTATGGGTCTATGGTTTATGGGCACAAGATTTATAGGTAAACGGTTCATGAACTCATAGTTTATCGATTCAGGATTGATGGATTCAGGGCTTGAGGGTCTAATTTTGATCGGTTCAGGGTTTGTGGATTCACAGTCTATCGCTTGAGGGTTGTTGGGTTTAGGGTTGGCGGGATAAGCATCTATCGGTTCAGGGTTCATATGCATAGGCTCCATATATTTGGTGTCTCTGGGTTCAGAGTTTATGAGTTGAGGGTCTATACGTAAAGGGTTTAGGGCTTATAGGCTTACAGGTGAAGGGGTCATGGGCTCATAGTCTATGGGTTCATGGTTTACGGGCTCAATATTTATGGGTAAAGGGTTCATGGATTCATAGTTTATCGATTCAGGATTGATGGGTTTAGGGTTTATGGGTTTGAGTTTTATCGGTTAAGGGTTTATGGATTCACAGTTTATCGTTTGGGGGTTGTTGGGTTAAGGGTTGAAGGGTTTATCTTTTATCGGTTAAGGGTTCATGGGCATAGGCTCCATGTATTTGGGGTCTCTGGGTTCAGAGTTTATGAGTTGATGGGTTATACGTGAAGGGTTTAAGGCTTATAGGCTTACGGGTGAAGGGTTCATGGGCTCATGGTTCATGGGCTCATATTCAATGGATTTATGATTCATGGGCTCAGGTTTACGGGTGAAGGGTTTATGGATTCAGAGTTTATCGATTGAGGATTGCTGGGTTTAGGGTTTACGGGTTTAGGTTTTATCGTTTTAGGGTTCATGGATTCAGAGTTTATTGATTTAGGGTTGATGGATTTAGAGTTTACGGGTTCGAGTTTTATCGGTTTGGGGTAATGGCTTCATGGATTTAGAGTTTATCGATTGAGGATTGATGGGTTTAAGGTTTACGGGTTGAGATCTTATTAGTTCAGGGTTTATGAGTAAAGGCTCCGTGGATTTTGAGTCTCTGGGTTTAGAGTTTATAAGTTGAGGGTTTAGACGTTAAGAGTTCAGGGCCTAAGGGCTCATGAGTGAAGGGGTTATAGACTCATGTTGTATTGGTTTATGGTTCAAGGGCTCAGGGTTTATAGGTAAAGGGTTCATGGATTCAGGATTTCTTGATTTAGTATTGATTGGTTCAGGGTTTATGGGTTGAGGTACTGAATTTTCAGGGTTTATGGATTCAGAGATCATCGGTTAAGAGTTTATGGTTCATGGGCTCAGGGTTTATGGGTTTATGGTCAGAGAAGCCGCTGATCCACGATCGGATGAAATCATGAAGCTCCTACAAGTGAATGTGGTAAGATTTTTACTACCTCCTCTGCATTTGGAACTGTGCATGCTCAGAACTTTCAGATTAAAAACTGAAAGCAGGAATGTTCCATATGCCTTATATTTGAAATATTTAAAGAGATCAGAATTTTCTCACAACTATGTATGAAGTTCATAGAGCAGCTTAGTGGAGCTTCAAGAAGTGGCTGGAAACTTTTTGAGGAGCCACAAGAGTAAGATGAGGTGTAAAGGTGTGAAATAAACAAAATTCAATAGAATTATCGAATTTTAAACAAAGGATACAAATTTGCAACCAAACAGATAGATCTCTTGCTGAAACAATCAATTTTTTATCAAGAATATTAATTTTCTACCAAAAGGATCAGTTTCCAGAAACAAGTTAGAATTTTCGACCTACGAAAACAACATCAACAAAATAATCAATTTTGGAGCAAATGAATAAGTATCCAATCAAACAGGTAGAGTATCAACTCAAAAATTGAATTTTTGATCAAAGAATGTTGCTCAAATAAAACAATACAATTTTCCAGAAAACGCTCAAACTTTTCATAAAAAAGCCTCTCTAAAAAATGTATGAGATTTCAAATTAATTATTTTTTCTATTCGAAGAAAGAAATTTGACAAATGAAAAATAGACACAGAAAAGTTTTCGCTGTCACTTCATAGATGGCACCTATCCCGTTAACCGCATTCGCGAATCAAACGTAAGATAAGCGGAGCAAAAATGAGATTAGTGCATCGAAAGTAGAATAAGCGAAGCGAAAGGGAATATAGCGGGGCAAAAGTAAACTTTGCTGGGTGGGAGAGAAATTCTGCTGGGCAGAAGTAAAATGAACATTTTTTCTTTTGAAGTTTCTTTCAGAATACTCTCCCATTTTTAATAAATTGAACCGATGGGGAGCAGAACCGAGAGAGCTCGCGATCTAGAAGGAAAGGGGGGGGGGGGATGCTACTACGGAACGGGAGAGAAGAACGCCGGTATCGAATATTTAAAATACGTTTTTCAAAACTACACTTGCGATATCTTCGAAACCACGAAAGATTTTCAATGAAATTTAAACGCGAAATTTTGCAGGCTTTAGCGATGCCGTCAAAATTAACCAATAATTTTTTTTTAGCATATAATTGATTATAAACGAAACATTCACAATTTTGTGGAGAATTGTTCTTGAAATTCCTAACAATCAATCAATTATTATCGAAATTTCTGAGAAACTTCTCCATTGACTTGAAAAAATTGTCCATTTCGCAAATTTGAGAAATTGCGATATGGCCGCGTGCAAACAGTGACACGACGCGAGGAAAAACTACTTTTCTTGGAATGGGGCAGCTCAAGGCAGCAAGTGAAGACGGTTTCATAAAAGAAGACACTTTTCCGCAACAGAAACAATAACTTCCAATACAGGAACTCGCAGGAAAAAAAATTCTCTACGTGACCTCGTAAATTACGTACCTTCCTGAGCATTTTTCATGTCGCACAAACTTATTCTACCTAAAACTCACTGAATTTTGCAAATTTTAGAGAAATGTCCACCATTTTGGGTAAGCCATTCTGAATTTCGGATTTTTGACTTCATTTTCGAAATCAGCGATCCTAAAAACCCCTAATACTTATTTTTAAGTGAATGCATGGAAAATTTTCGGAAAATGCCTGCCATTCTGGGTCCGCTATTCCGAATTTTGGATTTTCGACTACATCTTCGAAATCAGCGACCCCAAAAACCTTATATGGGTACTCAGACGAAGTGAAATATCGAGATTCTGATTTTTGAACAGCTTTTTGTAATCTTGAACCACTATGTCATCGGTTCAGTTGTAGGCTGAAGAGTGGGTGGCCAAAAGGCGTCAACGGTCACGAGTGGAATAAAATACTATTTGAGAACTATTTTATAATGGTTTAATTTTCACCGAAATGGATGGATTTCCATCAAGGTTTCTTAGCCTGAGAGGAAGAATTTCAACCGGAATAGTTTATTTCTCTCAAAAAATTACTTTACGGAAGAGTGTTGTTCTACTAACTTGAGGTCAAAAAAGTTCTTAAGCCAGTGAAGGAGAAATGGATGTGGAATTTGGCTACGAATTTATCAAAATACTTATACCACCCTAAGTAAAGTGCTTTTGAGGAATGATCCCAAGAATTTGAATAATTCCGTTCTATCTATTTTATAAGATAGGAAATCGACTGAAAAGGACTATTCTTGACATATTCCCTCTTTAAAGATAGACAAGCTTTAAATTTCCCAGAGTGCACTAGGGGTGAGATTACACGTGATGTTGTTGAAATCCGACGTGTCACTGAACTCAGAATATTCAAATTCCTCACCCACTCATGACTATAGCTATGTGAGTTCCGAGGGGAGATCGTCATCCCCCAAAGTGACGTGACCCGTGTACGACCCGACAAAAGCATTTAGTCGATATATCGGGCCGGAAAAATTCTGAAGCTTGAACAACAAGTTCCAAACTTCTTTTTTTTTATTTCATTCATTTATATTTCACGTTATCAACGGCTAACACCTCGATATAAATTTGAGTAGATAACAGATAAAGCTCATTGATCCAGATAAAGGGTATGGGTTCGTGCCTCTACTACAGCTTCTTATGAAGACTATATCTTAGAAATAAATTCCAGTACAAACTTGGAGAATGGAGCCTAACATTCTCGTCGCTTCCGGGACCATATTGTCCCATTTTTACCATCGAAGGCATACCACATTATCGGCACGGCTGACAAGTATTGTTCAAGTCAAACTGCAAAACTTTAGGATCTTCGGTTGAATTTATTTTTCCTCAACGAGATCAGTACAGATTGCATCCACCTAATTACCTGAATCCATGCACTGTGTGATGTATTCTCTAATAAATGTGAGGTTTTTGCGGGTATACCTATTTGGACGGAAGCTAACTAAGTTGCTCGTCAGCAAGTATTTCATTTGAAGAATTTCAGAGGTGATTAGCAACATTTTTTTCCAGAATTTTAACAGCACCATTCAGTATGAATATAGGTCTACAATTTATTACTTACTGTCGAGGACCAGATTTTTGCATTGAGATAACTCCAGCGAACTTTCAACATTGAAGAAGTTCACCAGCATAAGATGGTTTGCTTGACAATAAACTTGGTTAGTTTTTTTTTCTCCAATTTCAGATTCCGTACATTTCAACTTTGTTTTTATCAAAACCTTCCTTTCTTCTCCTCTGTTGATGTTCGGCCAACTTTGATCAATAAAAATTTTTTAAAAACACGAAAATTTTTTTCAGTAGTTGATTAAGCAATGGATAGGTGTTTCTGATATGATTTAGAGGTGGAAGATTAATACGTCGACGCGTGTCGTAAATCTCAATTGGGTCAGTAGTACTCCCCTTCTGTCCAAATTGATGGATACGCTATCTTTCCACCCTAATTATCTACTGGATCTCTGACGTTAAGCTCAGCTTCTTTTATCTTTACTCTTCAGTTCCTACTCTCCCTTAAGAGAAAAAACTCTTCTCCTTTCACACTATAGGGCTTAACGAACGTCTCTTGCCTTGATTTTAGATTCCACTTGAGCGAATCTCGATAATCTGTTTTCCTTATTGGGTTCAAGTTCCTGACGTCTACCCTGACGATCTTTTTTCATATCTTTTTTTTATGTTCTCATCAGAATGGGAAGGTACGGGTTTAGTGTGATAATCGACTTCCGCAGATTTAATGAATTTTTACGTCATGAGACCCCTGAATTCGAAGAAACTGGTTTCAGGATGATGTTCGTCTTTCTGTCTATATGTGTGCTTCTTTGTCTGAAATTTCCAACCTATTAGATGGATCGCAAAAAAAGAACAATTTTTCGAACAATTGAATTCATTCTATACAGATTAGATGAAATATAAGAAATAAAGAAAAGAAGAGGAAAACTGAAAGAAGAAGCTACCGCTGAATCCCATTCATCATTTTTTTGAATTGGAAAAAAAAATTATTTTTTCAAGTCGGAAATTAAGGATAAAATCTGGAACTCCATGAAATTACAATAAAAACTTAATAATCCAAAGACTAAATTGGGATAAACACTTTACAATATACCTATTAGTAAAAAAACGTGAAGAAAAAAAAGAGGGGAAATAAAAGATAAAGTAACCTCCAAATCCCCTTCTTTCTCTTTTTTTATCTTTCGTCTCTTTTTTTTCTGTTTTCCCCGAAAAAGCATGAAACAATGAAATAAAAAAATATTCGAAATATATTTCGAATATTTTTGTTTTATATTTTTTTTTTAGATGAAACGAAAGAAGAGACGAAAAATAGGGGAAAGAGAAAGAAGGAAATTAGGAGGTTACTTTCTCTCTCATCTTTTCACTCTTTTTTTGTTCACGTTTTTCTTATTAATAGGTACACTTGGAGGTTTTTGTCCGAATTTCGTCGTTGAATTCTTGGTTTTTCATCTAAATGCCAGGAGTTGCAGGTTTTAACTTCAATTTTGGACGTTGACAAGAAATTTGATTTTTTTTTTTTCCACAATTTTAAATTTCCTAATTCTCAAATAGGACTTTCCAACCAAATACTCCATTTGGGAAGATATGGTGATTCATAACCAAACAACTGTTTTCACCAATAAACTGAAGAAATGTTCAGCCAAAACTAATTTCCATGAAATTTTACTTTCCGAACCAAAAGTTTAATTTTTCTTTTGAAGTTTTCGTTTGTTTCAAGTAGTTGAACACCTAAAGAAACAGTTCAATTCCTTAGTCTGAATGTACGAAGGGCGTAAGGGGTCGTCTATAAACTACGTAGCCAAATTTCCGTAGTCTTCATATTTTTAATCTTAATTCAAAACCGGGAATTCACTTGACTCAACCTAGACTAATAAAAAATTCTACCAAAGAAATACGAAAAATGACAGTTTTCGTTCCATGAATCAAAAAGAGATCCTATCATTTGATTTGAAGAAGGTAGCATTCCTTTAATCTGATTCTTAAAATATTCAAATATATCTATACGTCATAAGAGGACGAATTTTCCTTCCATCATAAGATTGAAATTCCATTTTTCCATTGCAGATTTGTTGCTCTGCGAAATGTTTTTGGCTGACTTGAATTTGATGATCGAATTGATAATACATAGAGAATTTCAAAAAATATTTATAGTTTTTATTTTAGGACAGAGAGTTTCAGTAAAGGAGTTGAATTTCACTGGGAACAGGGAATTTTTTACATAATAATGATAATATTAATAATGGTAAATCTTTATTAAATTGCCAACCAAGAAACAAAATGGAACGGGAACTTTTCAAACTAATTATAATTCGCATTCAGAAGAGAAAAATTTTTGAAAATCGTTCCTTCAATTCGAAAGTTGTCACAATTTTAAAGTCCCCTTTCCCTTATTTTAAATAAAGAAAGTACTTTAAACAGTCTTTAGAGTTGAAGTAGTATTCTAAAGGAGAAATATTTCTGAAATATGACAGAAAGCTTCTTTACATTTTCCCTTTCGACTTCATCCTGTTTTAGTTAAGAAATCAACTATTTGTTTGAAATTTAAACTTGTTTCTCGAAAATCTTATTTTCTTGTTAAAGTTGCATCATTTCGATTCAAAATTCACCTGTAGTTGAAACTGTAACTACTTTGTTAAAAATAAATTCATATTTTTTTGGTGGAAATTCAAGTATTTAGTTAAACATTGATTTCTGATATTGAAAATGGAACTGTTTCTTTGAGATTTTATGTACTTCGTGAAAAGTTTGCCTTTTTTGTAGGAAATTAATGTTCATAGTTGAAAATGCATCTTTTTGATTAAAAATCATCTATCCATTTGAAGATTTATCATTATATCTGGGAATTTATCAGTTTTTGTTAAAAATCAATTACTTCAACTTAAAATGTAACTGTTTCATCTTAATGGAAAGTTGATTTTTTCTAGTTCAAAATTCGACGTTTCGGTGAAAATTTGTCTTGTCGAATTGAGCATTCCATTATTTCGTTGAAACTTCACATATTTTGTTGAAAATTCGATTTTTTGTAGAAAATGATCATTTTCTTTGGAAGATAATTTTTCTTCAAAAATTCTTCCTTACGGTTAACAATTCAATTTATGCAGTCAAACATTTTCCATTTTAGTCGAACATTCATCTAGTTAAAAACTCTTATGTTTGGTTTGAAAATGATTTTTCAAGCTAAAAAGGTCACTATTCCATTTTTATTTGAAAATTTCTATCTTTATGGTTCAAATTGCAACCATTCTGTTGAAAAATTGTATTTTTGGGTTGAAAATTGATTTTTTTCCGAACATTGAACTATTCCAGTTAAATGTTCTGCATTTCAGTTAAAAATTCGTCTTTCTGTTTCTGGTTTAAAATCCAAGTACTTCAGTGAAACATTTACAATTTCATTTGATTCTTCATCATTTTGTGTGCAAATGTAATATTTCGTTCAAAAAGTTATTTTTTTTTTTGGTTGAAAGTCAGTTTTTTTTGTTCTAAGTAATTTTTTTCAACTGAAAAGTTAACTTATTCCAATTGAAAATTTCATCATTTCAGTTAAAAATATATTTTTTTAGTTATAAATATCCATTTTTTTCAATTGAAAATTTAAGCAATACAATTTTCGTTGACGATTTATCCCTTCAGTAAAAGTTATGTATCTGTTTGAAAACTCAACCCCTTCAGTTAAAGAATCTTTTCTTTAGTATAAAGCACTTATGCTTGTTTCAAAACTGCGTGTTTGAACTAAAAATGTAACTGTTCCATTTTTGGTTGAAAATAATTATTTTTTGACCTAAGGATTCGACTATTTTGTTGAAACTTCGTATTTTTTCTCAGAAAATGATTCTTTCTCTTTGGAAATTCATCTTTTTGTTTGAATATTCACCTATTCATGATTTGAAATTGAAGTGCTCCTATTAAATATTCATCTTTTTAGCTGAAAACTCATCTTCTTGTTTTGAAATTTAAGTGTTCTGTTTGAAGATTCATGTTATTTGAAAATTATTCACATTGGTTGAAAAATAAACTATTTTGTTGGAAATCTGTTTTTTTTATTTTTTTTTTTATCGTAGATTGATTTTTTAAATTGTATTTTAACCGTTCCAGTTTTTTTTTTAAATGATATTTTTTCATTGGAAATTAGAGTATTCTCTTTAGAATTGATGTATTCTGCAATGTTTGATCAGTTGTGTTAAAGTATGTTAAGAATTGAATAAAAATACATGTGAGCGTTTTGCGACACATATAAATATGTTATTTCTTGTCGACTGGGAAAATTGAAAAACTTGAGGGTGAAAAACCGGAAAATGACCGGGTTTTGGAATCGTCCGAATCTAACATAATCTATTAGAGTTCATTTATTATTAAATTATTTAATGAAGTTTTATTAAAGGCTACGTAAATCTGATTAAAACTGCCCCCCCCCCCTTCCGTGGATGGCCGTAGTATTTCTTACAAACCCTCCTCCCCCTAAAATCGGCTACGTAGTTTATGGACGACCCCTAACGTCTATCTAATCTCGCGCTCCGCGCAGGATAGTGATTACACCTCACGCTTCCCGCTTGATCTATGCACTCCCCTACATTTGTAGGGGAGTACAAAAGGAAAACGCCGGCTGCTATAATTTGATGATTGCGTGGATCCTTTCTTTTAACGTTTCTTCGGCTTAAGGAATATATTCTAATTATGTGTCTCGCGCTTCACACTCGATTTATATTTGTCCAAAACGTATACTTTATTAAATGTATATTATATAATTTCATGCAACTGGATCTGAGACTGCTCGTTTAGATGATGCAAAACAAAGCATAAATTGTATTGGCCACGAACACAAATCAATTCCCATCGTCTTGTTTTTACATTAATCACATTTTGTAAACTCGACTTTTTTATTTAAAATGTTGGTTCCTACGAATGAAATAAAAATCATGCCTCTCATGGAGAAACAGTCAATTGAGAAGTCGTAGATGTTTTCAATTTGAACATTGTCATCCCCAAAAATTTTGTCCTATCTTTCAAGGGGTTAAATATGTTGGTGTGCGGGAAAATAGGGGAAAGTTTTAATTTTTGTAAAGGTATGTAGAAATATTTTTATTGGAAACCCTTTATACGTCCTGCATAGTTTAGTATCTGATGTGCGAAATCAGCTTGAGAAAAAATAAAAATAAAAATAATTATGAAAGGTACAGCGATTCCCGCAAAAATTTTTTTTTTATGTTTGCCGTGACTACAATTCCAATCCAACAGCTCAACTGACAGCATCAAACCAAAAAAAATTTTATTAGTATAGGGTCTTGTGGTGTACATGAACGATTCACAATTAAAAATTTTTTTTTTTTATCGGGGACGCTTTTTTCGAAAAGACCACTTTTTGCCTCTGACAAAAATTATTTAAAAATTGGAAAAACATGATTGCGAGATAATCGCGTTTGAAGATTTTTTGTTTTGTTCGATTTGCATTTGACCATAGTTATTCTTTCAGTTCATAATATGGCTTCAAAATGTATACTCAGGGGTTTTCGGTGTCGTTGATCACGAAATCAGCGTTAGTATTGCAAAATTAATTTTTTAAAAATTTGTTTTAACAAATTATGTCTAAATTTGATAACTTTTCCAAAGTGACTGCAGATTCGTGATGTACGGAAAAAAATACGACTAGGAAATATTTTATCGATTTTTTTTCATGGCACAACAATATGGAATAAGTATAAACATTCTTCAGAACCTATACTTTAAGATAATAGGATGAACAAAATCGATCTTTTGACCGACTTCAACATATATAACCCCTTTAGTGTAAGTTAAATCTTTTTCTGAAAATTTTCATTTTTTCTTGTAGGTAGAAAATCCACATAAACAGTTCAAACACTTAGTTTGAACGCGCGAAGGGCGCGCGTCTGTCGAATCTCGCGCTCCACGAACGATACTAATTGCGACTCGCGCTTCGAGCTTGGTATTCGTACTCCCCTGAAGTGTATGCATATTTTGAAACTGATAAGAAAAATGTTAGATACTGTAATCGATGATTGCATGAATTCCCTTTTCTCAAAGCTCTCTCGGCTTTTATGGATACATTCTCATCGCACGTCTCGTGCTTCGCACTCGATTTAAATGTGTCCGATACGTCCACTGTACTAAATATATAATATATTGTTTCATAAATTTCTAATAGGGACAGCTTGTTTGGATGATAAAAAACGAAGCAAAGATTTTATTTTCTCATGATCCCAAATAGATTTCAATCGTCTTGTTTTTATATTTATCAAATTTTTTAGACGACACTTTTTTATTTGAAATGTTGTTTTCTTACAAATAAAACAAAAACCATGCATCTCGTGGAGGAACAGTTCATCGAAAATTTGTAGATGGACCTTTTCATTTTTATTATTATTTTTCCCAATAAAACGAAAGCTACGTGTCTCATCAAAAAATGATTGATTTTTAATTTGCAGATCATTCTGAAGTTAACAATTTTGTTTCATAACATTTTTTTCTTATACCGTTGGGAAAATAGTACTTCTTGATCGATGAAAAATAAATAATAAACTGGAGAACTAAGAGAAAAAATTTAGATAATAGTCAAGTTGTAAACGAATAATATGAATTCGTTAATAAAAAAAATAAATTTTTAACCATATCAACTTTGAGATAATTATTCTATCAAAATATTTAAATTTCGAACGGTTTATATCATTAAAAAAAAAAAAAAAATTAAAATTTATTAACAATTAGTTGAACTTTGAAGCTGAAAAGAGCTCTACCAAAATATTCCATTTCGCATGATTTATTTTTCCAGGAGAATGGTTAACATTCTAACTCAGATATATTTTGTATGAAAAAATTGCATTTTCTACCAAAAAACATAATCTCCTATCCAAGAATTGTATTAAATCTCAAATGATCAAATATTCACACAAATAGTTAAATTTTTCACAAGATGAATTCTTTTTCCAACCGATAAATGAAGTAAAACTGGAGCGTTCAATTTGCTGGTATAAGCGAATCCTTAGACATGAATATAAAGTAGTCTTATTTTCAGTTGAAAAGCAAATTTCATCAAAAGAAAAACGAATATGAACAATCTAGTCAAACTTCCAACCAAAGGAATAAATCTTCAATAAGAAGAATGAATCTCTAGGAGAGAAGTTGGATACATTCAACAAAACAGTTGAATTTTTAATTGTAAAGAATGACTTTGAAATATGACTGTTGAATTTCCAGCTAATTAAATCGTTTTCTGAATCAAGGATGGAATAAATAAATTTTGAGTCCTGAAAATTATTCTTGACCGAAAGAAACAAAGGTGTTACGAAGCAGGAAAAGTTCCAAACCAAGTAATAAAATTTTCAACCTAAAAAGATAAATTCTAGAAGAAACTCATTCTACAAAAATATCAGATAAGTTTCAAAACAGGATGTCAATTCCTTCCTTAGTTGAATTTCTAACATAACAATCATATTCCCTATCGAGTTGAACTCACAATAAAATAATTATATATATATATATTGACGGAGAGGATGGTTCGTTCAAAAATTGTCTTAACGCATAAAGTCAAATTCAAAATATTAATCCTAATGAGGAACGTATTACAATCATATCGTGATGAAAATCAGCCTATTTCCGAATTGAATCACTTCAATAATTTCATGGAACGAATGCCTTCCCTACTCCCCTCCAACACCGTCGGAAAAGAATTACTCGCTAATAGAATTCTCGCTAGCGGCAAATGCGGACCGATGTAGTGCTCCCCCTCCCACTTACTCACGAGTAAGTAACGCTCTCTCGTCGACAATAAATACAGTAGTCCAGTCTATTTAGATTTTATTATTGCAATTCATTGGGAAAGGAATTTTTTTTTTGTTATCTTTAGGGTACCATATAGGAGCTTAAATCTGAGTTTTCGACCATCAACCCTTTGCAGGTTTTCCGCCATCTTGAATTAAAGGGTGATTCTTGTATCGCCCATAACAGTCGTATTTTTGATTTAATCAAGAAAATAGTTGATACCATTTTAAATGAGAAAAATAAGATGTACAAATTAGTATCCTTGACATTTTCTCGTATTTTGCTTATTTCTTGCTTAAAAATCGATTATACAAATAAAAAGAGGGTTGAAAATTTTTTTAGAT
>WSXT02022191.1:0-14098 GCA_011762715.2 Neuroterus valhalla | reverse complement strand
CCTCAGGGGCCTTCCCTCTATCCGCAACCTGGGGACGCGCTACGTAGTGGTGATAGGTACCCACCAAGTAGATCAGAAGTAGTAACTGTTTCAAAACCGAAGAACCCTGGAAAGTCCCCCTTAACCATCGTTTCCGATTTTGAGGAATTTTAAACTTGCTTTTCTGATCTCTTTTAAGGAAAAAGTGATAGAAAGTTTATATATTTTTTTTGAAATTTCCAACGAGTAGTAATGAGATAAATATCCCGAAAAATAACTGCTTCAATGGGACTAAAGTGGCAGAAAAGTTCAGAATATGTCTTGTTTTTCTGAGACTTTTTTAAAAGATAAATTCATTCTGCTCGGGTAAATTTAAAATAATCAAAATTGAACTCTTGCAGTAATTTTTTCTTGCGAAATATTTAGGACTTGTAGATTTTCCATTTACGAAAATTGAGTGCGACTTTGCCGACCATTCCGTCCCGGAAAAGTCTCGCTAAAAACAAATAATAAGTAACGCTTTTCTGGTCTTTCAGTCTTTAAGAAGTCCCAAAGTATAAACTTTTTTGGTACTTTTTTGGAACATGAAGCCTATAAGCATTTTTCAAATTGGAAAAAATGCAGTGGGTCTTATTTTGTATACTTTTTCTTAAAAGGTCCTGTTTGAAAAAAATATGAACGGTACGTTTCTTGCGCTTTTGTTCTAAAAAAGTCTAAGTCAATCCCCAAATTTTCTAAACTTTTCAGATACTTCGATTCTATTTTACCAGCATCTGTATAGTTAAGAAAAAAAAATATAATGGAAATTTCTCAGTAATTTCTTCTCATAAATTATTCAGAGTTTGTGAAAATTGAATCACAAGAATTAGGCATGACTTATCCTGTAGTTTCTCCTTAATAAAGTCCTGTCAAAAAAAATGAGAAGCACATTCTGAGTACATTTCTTATAGTCCTAGTAATACGAGTCATTTTTTGGACATTTCAAGTACTCCTTCCCCCTAAATTATTCTGACCTTTTAAAATTAAAGAAATATTCAAGTAGAGAATCTACGTTTTTTTTCTCTTTAGAAAGTCCAGGTAATACGGGGAACGTTCCTGACTTTTTCAGCAATTTCCTCCTATAAATATCTAAGGACTTGTAAGATTGAAAGGGAGTTAAGGGAGGGTCTATATCAAGTCGCATGTAACAAATCTCAAATGCGGCACGTCTCACTTGCGTCACGTCTCATCTGCGGCAAGTCTCTTCTGCGGCATCTCTCCCGATATTGCCGATATTGTGGCAATTTTACCGATTCAAATTGTCTCCCTGCAGTATCTCTACTCCGCCAAAACGGAAAAAGTGCAGGCAGTCCCCCTAACCCAATTTATCATTTTTGACTATGTGGCCTACATTATTTTCTTAACCATTCACAGGAGTTCCTCTCCGTCCCCTACAAGACTTGGGAAAAGGGGGAAAGTATTTGACGTACATCATTTACATGAACAGTATTCTGCCACTTCGAATTTTTCTTGGGGGAGAAATGACTCCTGCCACTTTGACGAAAGAGAGAGATTCCGCACAGTGGGGAAAAAGCTCTTTTTTGGGGCAAAAATCAGCCGACCTTTCAATGTTCAACGGGTCAGAGCTTTTCTTTGAATACTCATGAATATTTGTACTTCAACGTAGAGGTGCACGCTTCTTGAATTTTTAATTTAGTAATTTTTTATTTAAATTTCAATTTGCAATTGGTTATATTTGCGATATTAACTTAGCCCTATCCGTCGATATTTCTTCACAAAGGTGTAGAATTAGTAAAATTACTTTTTTGAATAAAAGTGTATTTTGTAGATAAATATCCTATATTTTGTTAATCTTTATAAACAAATTGATGGATATAACTGTCAACTGTTGCATTTTCCGATATGGAATGTATTACTTACATAGATTTTGTTATAAAAATGTGGAGAATTAATTTTTAATTCGAACAAGCACCAAATAATAATTATAACTAATAGCTTGAACAATTTTTATAAACAAATTCCCTTATTTGGCATATCTATGCTTCGAAAAATTTTCTTTTCTGTGAAATCATTTATTTCCATCTGAAGAACAGTAATATTGCATATAAGAGTTCCATAAAACAACATTTGTCATTGTTACAAACAATTTCTATAAACAAATTCACCTATTTGGCATATCTATGCTTCGACAAATTTTCTTTTCTGTGGAATAATTTCTTTCCATCTGAAAAACAAGGATATTGCACATTAGGGATCCATGAAAAAACATTTTCCATTAATATAAATAATTTTTATAGACAAATTCACTTATTTGGCATTTATATGCATAGAAAAGTTGTCTTTTATGCGGAATCATTTCTTTTCATCTAAAGAATAGAATTTGTGCACAACTGACTTTCATCGAACAATATTTATCATTGTGATAGACAAATCAAACTATCAAACTCACTTATTTTAGTGTCACTGCAATTGGCTATATTGATATACAAACATATTCCATGACAATATTCCAGCTTTTCTACCAAACGTCCAAATTGCAACCATTAAGGAGGTTTCTTTGTTTCGCATTTATGCCACGCTCGAAAAACCTGTTCCCGTTCGATCACTAAAGTTAAGCAACGCTGGGAGCGGTTAGTACTTGGATGGGTAACCATCCGGGAATACCGCGTGGTGTTGGCATGTTGACGGGAGACTGGTGTCCTCTCATATATCCAACTCAACCGATATGACCCTTTACTAGTTACGCTTACCTCGCAAGGGATTATGGCTTGATGGTAAAAAGAAAAAAAAATAAGCCCATGAAATTGGAAGATTCACTTGAATATTTTTTTCTGCAAAAAGAATTTTGGAATCTTCTGACATTTGCTTCTGTTTTGCACCATTTAAGACCAAATCAATAAACGTGGAAATCCTGCCGAAGAAAAATACAGAAGACTTCCGTTTTGCTGAACCGCTATGCGATGTAAACATTCGTTTATCTGAACTCGGGAGGAATTCACATCACTCTCCCCCTCCGCATGGGTAATTCTAGAGGTGACTCCTAATTGGTTGCTACTGTCACTTGCTTTCTTCTGGAGGTAGAGGGGTCCGCTCGAGTTCAGCTCAACGAGCGCGGAAGCGTTCAGGTAAATGGGAGTTCAGCTAAACAAGAGTTCAGCTAAACGGAAGTCTACTGTAAGTGGTACTCTATTATCACTTTTTCCGTAGAAAAGTTTTGTTGATGTGGGAGATTTCCATAACTCCCTGAAAGAATAATGTCCAAAAAAATGTGCTGCTAAAATAGGACCAAAGTAGCCAGAATGTTCAGAATAAACTATAAAGAACTTGTTCATTTCCTGACAGCAAAAATGAAGTAGGATATTTCCCACATTGTTTCCCAATAAGGTAATATAAAGATAAATCGAGTGACACTTTTTAGCCTTTTTTCTGGAAGAAAAAAATATATATTTTCAACTTTTACAGAACTTTTGTCCAAAAATTTATAGAGGACTTGTTAGAATCAACAACAAAATCATATGTATATCCCTCCCAATGCTTCAACAGGACTCGGGCGGAATCCGAATGAGAGTCCAATGTAACTTTTTTCCACTCTGAAAATAGCAAGAACAATAAAAAAGTAACAATAGCAACAATTTCTCACTGAGAAAAAATGTATGTGTCAGCAATAATACTGTCGATAGACTAGTTCACGACATTAATTTAAAATTCTGCTTCTCCCGCGGCAAAGGAGCAATAACAGCAGGTATAACATGGTTTTATTTGGGAACTAAGGAAAGGCTGACTTAGCTGCATTCAAAACTAGCTCGTCAACCCACTTGAAGTTTCAAGCGTCTACTCAAGAATCATTTTTGCATTCTTCCTATTTTTTATTAATAAAGATCAGAATCCTAAAGGAATCAGTTTAATAAGGCTACATGCGCTCATGAAGAAAAATACTTACGTATCCTATTTAATGAGTATTTTAGAGTTTCTACTCCTCCTTTCTCTGACGCTTTCTCTACGTCACATTCCTCCACTTTCCCTTTCTTTCTCCTTAATTTCTCTCTAAATTCTTACATCCTCTCCGAATCCTTACTTTTCCTCATTTTAGTTCATTTTTTCTCTCTCATACAAAGCCCTCAAAGGATTTGAAAAAAAAATACTTTCCGACTTTTATTGCTTCCCAATTGACGAAAAACAAGGAAACAGAACAAAGGAAACCCCTTGCGGTTTTGGTCTAGTGTCTATCCATATTTTAAAATAGGAGAAGTAAAGAGGAGAAGGTGGAGTAAGGAGAGCAGCATAAAGATTAGGGAAAGGAGGAAGGAAGAAATTGATCGGAAACAAGGGGATTGTAAGTCGGGAAAGTGGGGGGAAATCATGGGAAGTTTTGGAAGAGGAAATAAAATATAGCGAATCGAAAGGGAAATGAGGAGTTTAGTGGAAATATGAGACAGTGTAAAAAATGAGGGGAGGGGAAAATAGGAATTTATAGCGAGAAGGGGACTAGGGGGTAAGGAAAATCAAGGGTTAGTAAGGAGTTGAGGAGAAAAGTAAAGTGGGTGGAAATTAGAGGGCATGTGAGAAAAGTAGAAATGAGAGCTTGGGAAGTAACGAGGAATAATGGGAATCCAAGGGGTAGCAAAGATAGTATAAAAATGGTAGGAAATGGAGGAATGAAGGTATAGAAATGAAAGAGAGCGTAGACAGGTTAGTGTACAAAGTCAATAAAGAGCATTGGCTTGGAAAAAGGAGAGGAATTGGACAGAAGTAAGGAGAAAAGATCCCAGTGATAAGAAAATATAGGATTAGACAGTAAGCTGAAGTAAAGGAAAGACAGGAAAAATGATAGGCATTTGGAAAAGAGAAGGGACAGTGAAAAATGGGTCACGGTTAGGAGGATTGAGAGGAAAAAAATTAGGGAGAGGGTAATTAAGAGAAAATAAGGGATTGAGATGAAATGGGAAAATCAAGAGAGTGTTGTGAGGGGGGAAATAAGGAGTTTAAAATCAGAGGGAAGAAAATGAAAGTAAGTATGCGAAGGAGAATTGAGAGAATAGAA
Source organism: Neuroterus valhalla (assembly GCA_011762715.2). Classification (NCBI taxonomy): domain Eukaryota; kingdom Metazoa; phylum Arthropoda; class Insecta; order Hymenoptera; family Cynipidae; genus Neuroterus; species Neuroterus valhalla. The sequence goes on along the minus strand of WSXT02022191.1, from coordinate 9,078 downwards.
ATGAAGAGGAAGAAATAAACAAAAGGAAAAAACAGATAGTGAGATAAGGTAAGGGGTAATTAGAGGAAGCATAGAGAGCGGTAAAAAGGGTAGGAAAAAGAGGGAAAATAAGATGTGGGTGGGGAAGATTTTAGGGAATTAAAGGTGATGGAGGAAAATTCAGGAGATTCAGAAGAGTGGGAAAATAAAAACGAGTAAGGGGAAGTACGGATAAGGGAAATAAGGGGGAAAAAGTTATCGAAATAGGGGGCCAAGGAGTAAGGGGAAGTAAGTGAAAATTAAAGAAAGTGTGAGAAGAGTCGAAACAGGGAGTTAGTTAGTAAATGAGAAAAAATGATTCAGGAGATAATAGTTGTATTGGAAAAAGAGAAAAGAAGAAGAGGTAAAGGAAAAGAGAGGAATAAGGGATAAAGGATATAAGTGAGAGAGGAAATCACAGAGAGAGCTGCGTTAAGATGCAACAGGAAGTAGAGAAAAAACCAGGGAGTGTAAGGAAAGGAGTGATGGAGGGTTGAGAAGTAGTGAGAAATAATTAGATTCAAGGAGATGGTCGGGATATTCGGAAAATGAGAGGAAGTAGGGAAAGCTGAAGGGAGCATAAATACCGGATAGTGAGTAATGAGGAAGAGAGGAAATCAAGGGAAAATAGAAGTAGAGAGTAAAAAGAAGGTGAGGGACATTCAGGAAATGTATGGAATGTAAGAATAAGGTTTGGGCTGTGAAGGAGGAAGAGGGATGGATAAGGGAAGTCAGAAAGTAAGAGGAAGTGGGGAAAATGGGGGGACTTCACGAAATGTAGAAGAATAAGAAAATAAAGAGAATAGTAGAAAGAAAGGAAATGAGGAAAAAGGGGTTCTGAAGTAAGGGGAAATGATTGCTATGTAGAAGAAGTTAGGTGGCAAAGTAAGGGAAGATTGGACGTAATGAGACCAAACGAGAAAGGAGAGAAGATAAAAAGGGTTTCATACACGACCTTTGAGGCTACGAAATTCTTTCTTATGAGCGCCTGCAACCTAAATTGACTGATTTCGTTATATCTTTCGTTGCAATTAATAATAAATAGAAAAAAACTGATCGAGTAATCGCCTGAGGCTTCAGCTTAATTGTTTATTAAGAAAATATGTAACGATATAGTCCGTAGTCAGAGCTAAGCTTGCATATTAGGCTGGTGTGTGAGGCTAAAATGTATTGTGTTCGCTGATCTAGCTTAGTTTCGAGTTAATTGTTTTTCTTTTTTTGAAGCTCATTTCATCTGCCATGCAATATATTTCATCTTCAAGTATTTTCAATATTTATGTTTTCCGAAAAATTGCAGCGAGCATACTTCATTAGAAAATCTCAGTGTAAGATTGAATTCTTTCTAAAAGAGAATATTCAAATTCAGCTTTACTTCATTGCTCTTCATTCATTATGCTTTCAAGTATAAGTGGAAACACTTTTACAAATTTAACTTCATCTAAAAAAGGTCATCTTTTTAGGAATTTATTTCACGGATACAGAGTCATAAAAATTAAGGAAGAACCCTTTGGACACATGACATATTCTTGAATATTATCGTCAATATAAATATCCATAATCAATCATTGTTTTTTTGAACAACATTCCTTTCCAAAGAATTTTTTTTTCAAAATAGGTTTCCTAAGTATGTATTTCCAATAAGGATCAATAAACAAACGAAAGTTTTATATATTCTCATCAAATGAACTTCAGTGTATTGAAACATACTTTTTCAGGCAGGTTAAAGTTACAGCAGCAGGTAATTTAAAATTATTTCTAAGTGTAATCAAGTTTTAGTCACACACTTCTGAACTCAAAGCCTCTGGAATTTCAAAGCTCAAAATCCGGAATTGTATTGTTTTAAAATTAGCTTCCGTTTTCAGAGCTGGTATAAAATTTCCAGAATTTTTCTATTCGTTCAATCTTTCAAAATGAATTCCTTGATTCCAGAGAAATAGTTCGTTCTAAGTTTGAGTTTTGTTGAGCAAATTGAAGCAAACAATTATTGCGACTCTGCTGACTTATTACACAGCCACACACAGGGCCGTGGAGAGAATATTCGGGCCCCGGGGGAAATCTCGGATACGGGCCCCCTTCAATTTTTTTTCATTCATGAAAATACGTATGATTGTTAGTCCGGGCCCCTCTAAGAATTCCGGGCCTGGGGGACAGTGACGTACCGTGACCTGGTGGAGCCCAGTTTGTGGATTGTTCAGGGGACCCCCTTCTTCCCTCTCCTTTTACTCAGCTCAATAAAAATATGAAGTATTTTCATCTTTATTTCATTAGCTCCATTCAAATTATTATAATAATGCAGGAATTCATTGGTAAAAAGTGATCAAATTGAGACTACATTGCATTTTCTTTTATTTATTTTTTTTTTTTTTTTTGGTTTTCTGAATTCGATTACGCGATTTGAGGGTCCCTTGGTTCATGGAGCCCTGGTGTTAACCACCCCCAACACTTCCGGTAGGAACGCCAGTGCCAGGGGAGAAAGTCCCTGAAGCCCCCTCCCCTCTCGTTGAGTCTGGCCACACAAGAAAAAATCGATTTGAGCGTTTGGATGTCAGAGCAAGATCGTTATATGTTTTTGGGATCGCTGAATCAGAATCCAAAGTCCAAAAAACTCAATCAACGTCAGGTTTCTGACATAACCTCGAAAAGACTTCAAAGACACCCTGAAATAAAAATTATAATGCTGATCTGAATGTCAGGCCCTATTATATGTATTTGAGGTCGCTGGAACCAAATCCAAAGTCCATTTTACCTCATCACGTTACGTTTTCGACATAACCTCTAAAACCCCCCAGACACCCAAAAACATATGATATGGTCCGGCTTTTGGACCAGCTCTACTTTTCTTTTTGGGAGTGTCTATGAAGACTTTCTAGCGTTAAGTCGAAAACCTGGCATGATGGGGTAAAATGAACCTCAGATTTGGTTTCAGCGACTCAAAATACATTCAATGCATCCTGGCACTGAGAGCAGCATTACCTTTCATTTTAAGACATCTGTGAATACTTTTGAGGTTATGTCGAAAACCTGACTTGGTGAGATAAAATGGACTTCGAATTCGGATTCAGCGACCCCAAAAACGAATAGTAAACATGGTTTGACCTCCGCACGCTAAAATCTTTTTTTTGCGGCTATGTTATGGATCGAATGACATAATTCCATTTGGAGAAAAAAATCCTGGATATTGATAAATAAGAAAATAAAAAATCATTCTATGGTGTAAATTTCTGAGAGTTGGAATGACAAGGAGGAACTACCAAAAATGTTCATTAATAGGATTTGAATATTTCATTTGGTGAAAATTAGAGAAACCAGAAAATTTCTTATTATTCAAATCATTCCAGTCCCTAAATTGTATATTTATTAGATTTTTGAAACCTGAAATTTTCGAATCTTGATGGGGAAGTTTTAAACAAATATAAGAAGGCTAGTGATCACACAAATAGTAAAAGTAGAATTGGGATAGCAGATGAACAGAAAACAGCCAAGGAATGTAAGAAAGAATGAAGAGTAGGGAAAAGTAGTTGGCCTGTGAAGGGAATAAAATAATTTGGGAAGAAAATATGCGACATCAAATGTAAGCGAGGAGATGGATATAGTAATAGAAATGTAAAAAGAGGATTAGAGGATACAGTTGAGGAAGAAGTTAGCAGAGGAAGTGAAAGAGGTAGCTGGGATGAGGAATGTAAGGAGACAGAAAGAGAGAAATAGAGACATTGAGAGGCTGAAGAAACAGAAGAGAGCAGTTCAGGAGGAAAGAGGAACAGTATAGCAGATTATGCGAAAGATAGAAGAGGAAACGAATCGAAGGTGTGAGGAGGAGGCAGAAGAGATTAGCATGGAAAGAATATTGTAAAAGAAGTCATCGGAGGGAGAAAAAGGGATATAATTTATCAAGATATATGATAATTTATCAAAATATGATATAATGGAAAAGATATAGTATGAAAATGTTAAGAAGAATAAAAAAAAGACGGTTATTAGAGAGAGAGAGGCACTAAAAAGAAGGAGGAAGGCGAGGATTTAACGGTGGGAGAAATAGAAAAGAAGGTTGATAAAGGATAAGAGGAAGGTATGTATCGAAATTTAAATGAAGTTTGTCAATATGGAGCGGAGGAATTGGAAAAGCCGCTGTGGATGATGTGCAACAGGATATAAAGAGGGAAGGGTTGAAAAAAAATATGGAGAGAATAGTAATAATAATAGTGGAAGAAGGAAAAAAAGGAGTTATAAAGATACTAGAGGAAGTTTTCCTCAACAATATGAGGTATATGTGACGATAGTTTCAGAGTCCTCAAAGAAAGGGGTAGTGAAAAAAAAATCATTCTCCCAAATCAGACGGATGAATGATATAAAGCACATATGAGGAAAGGAGTAAAGAAAGCAGCAGGGGTATTGGAAGAGATATCGAAAATATGATAGAGAGGTTAAAAGAGATAGGAATTGATGTCGTAGGTAATGCATTACGTAAGGATGGTTAGTATGAGGTCATGGAGCAGAAATATAAAGACAGAAGGAGAGTGAAAAGATACAGAGGTTGCGTGAGTTATAAGATAGACATAAGGGGCATGAAGAATTCGAAATTATATAGTAGGGAAAGAAGCTCGAAAGAGATAATTTAGGAACAAGAGATCGAGATATAGGCGAAGAGGGAGACATAAACTATCAGGGATCGGAAAAAACAGAAAATGAGAATGGTAATAGATAAGCGACAAAGGATACAAGAATTAAGATACAATTGATGATATGAGGTAATAAAGACAGAAAGATGGTCAAAATATCTGGAATGATGATTTTGGAGAAAAAATGGTCAAAGAAAAATGTAGAGATTCAAAATGAAAAAATATGTCATAGGCGATCAATGAGGAGAATAAACGCTCATTATTATGAGACTGGGTAGGGGATACATAAAAGATAGTACGAGATAATTGTATAAGAGTGGAAAGGAAGATTGGACGATTGGACGGGAATGTTAAGAAAAGTTCAGAGGGGGAGGGGAGATCGTCCACAGGATAGATAAATGAGGTAGAAAAATGGAAATTTAGATGGATGGAATAAGGATGTTAGGAAAGGAAAGTTATATAATGCCCGAGAGAACATATTCTAAATGGAGGAGGATAAGAAAATAATCTTTGATATTCTGTCTCTGTTGGAAATATGCGAGTCAAACTGATTTTTGGATTTTTTGGGAATTCGGAATCAGGGGTCTCAACCTTTTGTCTATAAATACTTTAATTTCGTAATTGAAAATTTTCGTTAGTTTTTTTTCCGTAATTTGAAATTTCTGAAATTTCGTATTTTAGTTAATAATAACTGCACAATGATAACAAATTTAGAATGGAAAGGCATTCTCGGTGCTGAAAACATACTTCGCCGATGGTGCTGTTCATTTCTAGAACGCATAAACGATTCAGGTCACTGAATTGCAAGCGATGATGCGACATCTGCATCTGAATGATCTCGTCGGCTGACTAAACTTGACTGTAACTACTTTCTGATTCTCGCCATGCGTGAAATCGGAAAACTAGAACAAAACGTGGAGGCCCCTCAAAAAACAAAAGGTTGTTCATACAACACAAAGTATTATCCTATTTAAAGGAAGAGGCTGGGTGATAATTGCCCAGTAGTAAGCAAAGATGCGATTCGTCGAAATTTTTCCAATCAAATATATGTAGAACTTTGATGATATTGTTTCCAGATGAGTCCATATCGAGTCACATAAGGCAAGTCTCATATACGGCAAGTCTCACCTGTGGCATGTCTCCCTTGCGGCATCTCTCCCGATCAGGTGGGCAATTTTGTGGCAAGCCTCCCGAACCGAATAGTCTCCCTGCAGCATCTCTCCTCTTCTACAGTGGCAAAATCGCAGCATCTCACCCTAACTTGATTTACCATCTGAAGCTGTATGACCTACATTATTTACACGACTTGTCACAGGGATGCCTCCCTGTCCCCCACCTTCCCTACGGGACTTGAGAAAAGTGGGAGGTATGTGACATACATTATTCCCTTAACCAATCACAGGAGTTCCTTTCCGCCCCCTACAAGACTTGGGAAAGGGAGAAAGAATTTGACTTGCATCATTTCCATGAATAGTATTTTGCCCATTCGAATTTTTTTCGGGGGAGAGATGCCGCTCTTTTGCCATTTTGAAGGGAGAGAGATGCCGCAGGTAGACAATTCGGTTCATGGGGCTTGCCCAGATATTGGGAATATACTCAGGAGGGATGCCGCATGGGAGACTTGCTGCAAAGAGACTTTCCACAGATAAGACTTGCCACAACAAGAATTGCCTAAGGTGAGACTTGCCACATGTCACTTGATGTCGACCCGTTTTAGACGAAAAATGTACAGTTTTCCGAAATGAAGTTTCCAAAGCATCGCAACTTAACTCTAATTTTCACTCAACTTCTTTTTCTTGATAATGATAAATTATGAAATTTCCTAGAATTCATTACAGAATCTAATTCTCTTCCTTTATTCACCTCTTTTGCTTTTTTCCTCCTTTTCACCTTGAATGCCAATTGGATCAATATTAAGTTTTGGAATAAAAAAATTCTTTCCATTTTTTTTATATTCATTATTATTCCATTCTTATATTTTATTATTCAATTATCATTGTGTAACAAAATACAACAATTTTGGCTCATACATCAACCGTCTTCTTGGTGACGAATTTGTACTCGTGTGCTTGTTCGAAAATTTAATATTAAAAGTATTGATATTATCATCGATATTCAATATTAATGGTTAAAAAATTCAAAAAATTTGTAGGCCATTCGTCTTTCTGATCTAAAATGCTACTTTTTCGTTGGAATTAGTTATTCTCTTTCTTAGTTGGGTATTCGTCTTTATTAGAAAACTCGTCCTTTTTGGTTGAAAATTTCTCTCTTTTGGTGAAAATTCAATTTTCTAGTTACGAATTCAATAATCGAGTTAGAAAGTTATCTTTCTTGGCTAACAATTTGATTGATTCCTTTAAAATGTATATAATGGTTTGAAAATTCAACAAATTTGGTAAACAATGCGTCTGTTTCATCTGAAATGCTAATTTTTAGTTTTTAGGTCAAAATCTATATTTCCGTGACAAAAATTCAAATGTTCGGCGTAAAGCTCGTCTTTCCAGACTTTCTCTTCCCAGTAGAAGTATCATTTTCTCGTCAAAAATTCAATAATTATGATAAAAAGTTAACTTTCTTGGTTTACAATTCGATTTTTCCCTTAAAAGTTCACACTAATGCGTCTGAAATTCAACAAATTCGTAGAAAATTCATCTTCTTTATTCAAAATGCTCCCATTTCGTCAAGATTTGGGTGAAAATGAATATTTTCGTTTCGGAGATTCAATTATTTTGCAGAAAAATTGTCTGATTAGATTAGAAAGTTGGCAATTAGGTTTCAGTTTCTTTCCTTCTTGACTCGAAAATATTTTTTTGTTGACTATTCATCTCTCGTGGAAAATTCGGGTTCATATCGAGTCATATGTGTCACGTCTCACATGTAGTAAGTCTCACGTGAAGCATATCTCACCTTCGACAAAACTCTTTTGCGACATGTCCCCCTTATGGCATCTCTCCCGAGTAGATTACCAATTTTGTGAAAACTCATCCGAACCAAATTGCTAATCTGCGGCATCTCTCTCCCTCCAAAGGAGCGAAAGTGTGGCATCTCTCACCCAAGGAAAGTTCGAAGTAGCAGAAAACTGTTCTTTTAAATTATGTAGGTCCAATGTCTTTTCTAAGTCCTGTCTATTGCAAAATGTCTCCTTGCAGCATCTCTCCTCCTCCTGAGTGGCAAAAGGGCGGAAAGTCTCGCCAAGCCTATTTACCATTATTACCATTATTAACCCGCATTATTCCCAAGTAGTCCAGGCGCCTTATAAGAAACGATGGCAAATTGATACCTGAAAATAAACGATGCAGTTTTGTAGTGTTGGCGAATAGAAACAAAGTCTACATGTTTCCATCAGGTGCCGACGATGCGATCTATTATTAAACAATGGTTGAAGGTGGAGAAAACAGGTTGTTTGGTTCTTGCGGGGAACCTATTTACCTGGCAAGAAAAAAGTCAAATCCAAAAATATAGGTCTCAAAAAGATCTAAAAAATGTCTGATCATAAGGTCGAATCGGTTTATTTGTTCACCTCCAAAATAATGAAAACCGCTGAAAATCACCTTTTTTGAATATGCAATAGTTTTGGAAATAATTTATGAAAACCTTTTAAACTCTCAGAAAATATGTCTCTTGTCGCCTTTAACAAGTATAGTAAATTTCAGCATGAAATTTTCATTGACTTTTTCAAAAAGGCATTTGTTATTAAAAAACTGCCTCTTTTCCAACGGGATTTCTACAACTTGGGCCGACAGGATATCATTTTAGTCTGGGCAAATTTACTCCAGAAGACTGATACTATCATTTGCGCTTAGCGGCAAAGCGACTTTTTATAATTAAACAGTCCAAAAAGGGCTGTAAAATGATGGTACGTTTTTCACTATAAACAAATTGAATATCTCTGTTACTGCTCAGGCAATTTTTAACATAGAAATCTCAAATTTGGCCCAAGTACGTAACATAAGACGCACTTATCGGAATAAAATTTACGAAGCAGTGTGTTTCAATTGTATGGTAGATAATCGTGACTGATTAGAGGCCTCGGAAAGGTGCAGTATGCGGCGACAGAGTGGGGGAATCTACAGACGTTGCCCAGCTTTCGCGCTAGAAATTGAATTCACACGTTCAAACTCAAAAATATTACGATATCTCAGCAACTAATAAACGTAGGAAGGTGTTCCTTTTTTTAATTTGGGCCAAATTTTTGCGCTGGTTAAGAATTTGTTGATGACCTCTCCAAAAACTGTTATCCAATATCTGAAACTTACAACTAATTTATTTATATTTTCTTATTTTGTTGTTAATTGATTGTTTATTGAATTAAATGGCAAGTGCACCTCCTCTTTTTTAATATTCACATCTGAAAAATAAAAATTGAGCAAAAAATATTGAAAAATCCTTAACCAGAACTGCACGTAAAGGCTGTTTCCTTTGAATCTCAACAAATAACGTCCAA
>WSXT02022180.1:0-14099 GCA_011762715.2 Neuroterus valhalla | reverse complement strand
GGGGGGGTAAATGTTTCTATATGTTATGGGACGATCCCTTAATTTGTCGTGAGATAGTATCCTTGGCTGTAAGCGGACTCCATTTATTGTTCATCAATTTGAAAAAACTAGCCTTTGGAATAAAGTTGAAAATGGTAATTATTTGAATAAATGTAGATAAATATCAAGCTGAATTGGAAGCTCAAGCTATAAAGAAACTAAAAATTTCTGAAGCTGAAGAAAAGGTAATATAATGAAGACAGGTGAGAAAAATATCAAGTGGAAGAACTATAATTATACAGAGAAGAAGAAGATCAAGTGGAAGAACTATGTGATGAAGTTCAAAACTGAGATTTGAATGACGCTTGACAGATGAATCTTAAAATTCGAATCCGTCTCGGCGAAGAAAGGACCAGTTCCTTGATAAGTCACCTTTAGGACGGAAAGTAATTGGTGTCCGATGAGTCCTTTAAATTAAGTACAAGGTTTATGCAGCCGTATTCTACTTGTAGGATTGAATGCAGAGGAAGCAAAACTGGTAGCGAAAGGGTCTTCCCAGCAACCAAGTACCGTCTTTCAAGAATGATTCTTACCTGTAGCAAGACTTGGCTCAATTCGGATACTGATTGCTCTCTCTGTGGAGTTAGGTTCAACTCTTATCAACTCTATGTTGAATGGTCTACAATCCACATCAGTAGAGGAAATATAGTTTGCTTACTAAACCGATCCTTGTACGGCTTGAAACAATCAGGTGGGCAGAGGTGCAAGAAACTAGGTCAATGTCTCAAATAATATAGATTACAATCTCTGAACGAAGGAAGATGTCTTGAGATTGAGTTCAAGCAGGATCCAATTTGCAAATCCGTTGAAATTTCACAACGAAAATACATTGAGGACTATTGAAATTTGGGATGACTGAATCCAAGCCAGTCTCGATGACAATATTAGGCTTACGAAGCAGATGTCACCGGGAAAAAACGAAGAAATCGTTTTGATCCCTTCGAACATGGCTAAAGCTATACTCTCTATGATATCAATGTTTCAAACTAATCTAATGTGAATCCAGGGAATGAGCATTAAAAACGAACTAAAAGCGGCGTGCTGTTCCAGAAAACGGGAGCCTGTTCGAAACGTTTCGTTGATGCAAACTAGGAAACCAATATCGATGATCGATCTTTGTACACAAGATTTACTCTGCAACCTTATGGACTAGTCTTCACATGAGAATTCCAAGAAGGAAAGAACTGTTGCATTGTGATGCACTGAAACGGAGTAGATCGCTTCAACAGAAGCTGCTAAAGAAGCAGTTCATCTACGTAATTTTCAGAAAAAGAAGGATTTTTAGATCTGACAATGGACGGAATCATTGTCTATTAGGATTATCATTCTGTCAGACAAGTGTTTTTTAATGTTGGTGTAGATTCTAAGCATTCCATCGGTACAATGTTGGACGATGTCCTTACCAAAGGTACACGAAAGATGGGACTTACAAAATATACGTTATAGAAGGGAGGAGTTGTAACTATCGTATTGAATCGTTTCCTATCGGTTTTAAACTTATGCCATATTAGAATATCAGTTTCTTTTATCATGTAACTACGCCTACCGTTGAAGTAAGTGTCATTATTCCACTAATCATAACAACGCAATCGCAGTAAGTCGATGAATCAGCGACTTTTGGACTCAACAAGTGTAAATTCGAAACGTTACCTCCAATCCCTGTTATTTTTTTTTACTCTTTATTCGAAACGAAAATAGCAAAAGTCGGGGAACAAAGTATTGAAGATAATAATTTTAATTGAGCAATAGTAAATTGAGAATTAATAATATCTAAAAATCGAAATCTAATCTTCAACGCTGTTCTATTTCTCAACCAATTTCTGACTGCTGCAATTTACGTACATTGAATTCGAAGGAAGCTCCTTCTCGCGCTCTTTTTCTCATTCGCTGACGCATTAGGCCCGACTATTTACAAACAAAACCTTTACCTCATCCTTATCTCTGAGAAATCTCATTGTTACTCATTGCTTTCGCGTCGAGTACGCCGATTTGCTCTTGTTTACACTTATCATTTGTTTTAAAGTTTGTTTTCTGACACTCTTCAGTAAGTTTTATAAGAAAAGCATGCATTTTTCTTAGAATTCATTTTCTCTGAACTGTTGATTTACGTTTCCTTTAAACTACAAATTTGTATTCTCTCAAAGTACGTAACTGTAGGAAAATATCTTCGGCACAAAACACCTTCCTGAATCTAAATTGGAAAATGTTTATTTCTGTGCAAACTGATCTTTCAATTTTTCTGTTGAAATATTCTTGTTATATATACATCATATCTTTGCAAAAGTATAAATAAATACGGTGGTTATCCTTTTTAGTCCTTTTTTTAGAAATCAAGCTAATTATTCTGTTATTTTTCTTTATTCTGTAATAAACTGGACCTCCAAACCTTTCCATCTTTAAATCTGCTTTCAATACAAATGAAAGATGAACTCAATTTTCATTCAAGTGGGTACTTTAAAATTTAACTGACAAATGGAAAGAGATCAGCTTAAAGGTGATAGGATGCAAGTACTATGGAACTATATACACATATCTATAGCAGAAGTTGACACTGTCCTATCTCTGCCTTGAAAATATGTTGTGACTTTAGTGCGCTCAGAAAAGAATCTTTCAACTTTGATATTGCTATTTCTTTCATTTTCAAATTATCGTTCTTTTTCTTTTTTTGCAGCAACTCACGTCCGTACCGATTAATATATCGATTTGCAGTTTTGGAAGAAGCCTTAGAAAACAATGAACTACGTTTGTGTACAGAATTTTGTTTTAAAATTTCGTGAGAATATCTTTTTTTTTTAATTTTGTACCGAAAAAGCGAAAAATTCAACATTTTTGTAGCGAAGGTTGTATAAAAATGTAGGTTATTGTTTTATTAGGCTCTTCTCTAAATTTGAACTTGATATCTCATTTGATGCGGACATGAGTTGTTGCAGAAGAAATCTATAATTTGGGTCAAGTGACCCATGTATAACATGGCCTACAACATTTCGTTCAAAATTAGGAATTTTTTTTTTTAAATAAAGAAAATCTTCTAATTTCAAACCAACCGTTGAATATAAACGTAGTTTATTGTATTCTAAGGCTTTTTCCAAAATTTTAACTCAAACCCTCTTCCAGTGCGGACGTTGAGTTGTTGCAAAAAAATCGACATGTTGGGTCACATTCAGGCGTGGATTTACCTAAGGGGCAACATGGGCATTGCCCCGGGCGGCAAATTTCTAAGGGCGGCAAATTTTGGACCAAAGAAAATAAAGAAAGAAAAATAAAAAACCAAAAAAAAAAATAGTGATGAAAATACGGTCTCTGATAATTAAAATCTTTTCCTAAAGATTGAATTCAGATAATAATATAGCACCGTGATGAAATATTAAATAAATTGCTTCGGTTTTATGGTCGGTTCGAAAGAAAAGGCGGCATTTTTCATTTTTGCCCAGGGGCGGCAAATTCCCAAATCCGCCTCTGGTCACATGACTCACATGACTCTAAATAACGAGATTTTTTTCCATGTTTGCTTCCAGGTATCAAAATGAACTGCCAAATTTGATCAAAGCTCGTGGCAGAGATGCCCACCTCATCCACGAGGAACTAGTGCAGACAATGAAATGGAAGCAGAGTGTAAATATAGTTTTAAAATATGTAAATTCCTTAAAATCATGATCATTTGTCGATTTCAAAATGCTAACGGAACTTTCTTCTCTTTTTGTTACAGCGCGGTAAATTCTACCCGCAACTTTCGTACCTGGTGAAGGTTAATACGCCCCGGGCGGTGATGGCCGAGACGAAGAAGGCGTTCAAGAAGCTTCCAAATCTCGAACAGGCTATAACTGCCCTCTCGAATCTCAAGGGCGTTGGCACCACGATGGCTTCGGCACTCCTGGCAGCAGCCTCACCTGAAAACGCACCTTTCATGGCCGACGAGTGTCTTATGGCTATACCTGAGATCGAGGGTATCGACTACACGACCAAGGAGTACATGAAGTTTGTCCAGCACATCAAAAACACCGTGCAGAGGCTCAACAAGCAAAGTAAGTGTCCTTTTTACAAACTTTCAAAGATTTCGAAGTTTGAGGCCCTCAGGTTCTTTTACTAAATAAGAAATTTCTTGGGAAAAATAAATAATAGGCCTCACAATCCCAACTTTATCTATGACTGTTGTTACTGTCCTGTTTTCAAATAGTCAAGCCGATCAAGGAAATAACGCGTCTGTACCAGAATATGAAGAAACTAAACATTTTGATGAAGAGTTTTTTCAGTTGGAATTCGTTACTCAAGTTCCTTTTTCAAAGTGTTCACTTTGTGTACTTAGTTATCATTTGATAGATTTCAAATTTAGTAGCGGCCCTTCTTTACACCTATCTTCTTTAAAAACCTTGAAAAACTGTAAGCTTTAAAAACGCTTTACAATTTTGCAAATACATTTTTAAAGGAATAAAGGATAGAAATATATTTTTGTAAAGCTTAACATCATAAAAAGGGGTTGAAAAGATTATGAACGAAATTGTGAAAAATCAGAGGTTGTAGTTTTCAATTTTCTCCTAAGTATCGAGAAGAATGGTTCGATAAGAAATTAGAGAAAATATTGATCATCTAAAAGGCTAGCAGGGAAGCCTTTAAAAATGGAAGCATGACCTGTGAAAGCAGGACACCAGGTGGCCCTAAATAGAGCTGAAACAGGTGATGCCACTGGAAGTACATCGGATCAATAATGATGATTTTGGATGAAAGTGACAGGGGAATTAGTCATCAATTTTAAGAGGATTAATCCATTAGTGAAAATCTAAAAATGAAATTTTCTCCTTTACCTAATTATTTGAATTAAAAAAATTATTGAGAACTAAACGATTGCTTAGGAGCTAATTCGTTATTGCATTCTGGAATGACTGCAATCAAACCTGTAAATTATTTTCAGAGATTTTTTAGAACAAAATTGGACAACTAATCTTAATTTCATATAATGTCGTGTTGGAATCGAAATCCTTTATATTTTATTGATGTAAAATTGTTAATTAATTCCTGCTTTATTCTACATATTGTTACAAGAAACGTACTTGAAAACTTTATACCGAATTTTTAATTTGATAACTAATTTGATGTGTCAAAAATATCAATATGCGAAATTGAGTCAAATGTTTTAAAACAAAGGCGGTAATATGGAACCGAATAGCTTATTATTTCTTTCTCAATTATCTCTTTTCTTCATTCGAAATTTATGGAAATAATAACTTCCGAAAATAGTTCATTTTCATATTTGTCAAAACTCAAAAAGGATGTTTATTTTCAATTTTTATTAATTTAAAGTTTATTTTATTGTTGTTGATCAAAAGGCCTTCACGAACATCGGTATCTCACTCGATTAAACAGAATCAAATCTGATAATCCTTGATAATAAGCAGGGAAATTTAGATTCACGTTCGAGGAAATACGAAAGTATATCAAGACTGTTTATAGTTCGAAAAATTAATCAAGTTTAGTATTCAAACTTTTTCCAAGTTTCATAAACGACTCAGAACAATGTGTTTTAATATTCTTGAGCACGGGATTCGAAAATTACTGTACGTTGACAATTTGAGTTCTTGCATAATTGAGTGAAAATAACGTCTGATAACAAGAAATTTAGTGTTCTGATTTCAAAAAAAAAAAATTCATTTCTGGATTAAAACCCAAATATTATAATTACTTTCACCCGAAAAAGTCCTCGAAAAAGTCCTCGAAAAGTCTCTTGAAAATGGTTAATAACTGCACAAAAGGTTTTTCTTTGAAATGCAAACTGGTCATAGGAATTCAGTTTCAAGATTTCTAAAGCCCCACAACATTGAGGATGACTAACCACTAGCCTCTCTAGCCTTCATCGCCGGATTCACAAACTCCTGTAACAAACCGGTCTCTTCTAATTCTTTCAGCGTCGAATGGTAAGACTTGGAGCCCACACAGAGTTGAGTTGGCCCTTTGGACACACTATGTAGCTTCTGAACTAAAACCTGAGTTACTCGATGAAATTCCAATTGCAACAGAGAACGGAAATTCTCACCCGCCCAGCAACGGCGAAGCGACGGAGCCGTCGGACGATAGCAATCAAGAACCTGCTGTAGTCGTCACCAATGGCAATGATCCAGAGCCAATTCAAATTCACCCAGCCGTCATCGACGAGAACAGCACTACCAACTCGTTCACAGAAGACTCGATGGACAAGGCGCCCACTCCCATCGCCGTCAACGTGCCCAGCGAGGACGACGATAGCAATAATACTCCTCGTCCCACTGATAGCGAAGACACCGAAGACTCGCAGGACGCTCAGGAGCCACCGACCAAAAAGAGCAAGAAGTGACCCTGCAGCCGATCCCCCATAAACCCTGTAAGTCACCTCGTATCGGCCGCCAATCTTGCGATGATCGCTGCCAGACGCTTCTAGCTCGAAATCGCGAAACATAACTTAATAAAATCGCCTGTCGAGCCTTCTTTACAACAACCTCCTTTCTCTCCTTATCTCAGGAATATACTGGCCGGTCCCTGCCCACAGGGCCAAGATTGACACCCAGTGTCTTTCCCTTGCATCGAATTTTAATACAAAATAATTAACATAATTAGTGGTGGACTTTGTGAGGGGAAATTTATCAGTCGAACTAATAGTTGGGTTCTTTTATCCAGCGTCTTCACTTGGAAGGTTTTGACGCGGTGATGGAAATTGACGTTCCATTTTGGTTGGGCTGATGTCGCATTCGGTGAAACTTTTTCGCATTGGGCACCCACGAAATGTATCTGCTGAACTAATTGGATTGGAAGGATACGGTTCGAATCAGGTTTTTTTTTCTTTTTTTTTTTTTTTTAATGCACTATGAACTTTCTGAACTGGAGAGAAGAGTTTTTAATCGTGGGCTTCTGAAATTTGAAAGCCGTTGGAATCAAATTCGTAAATATACCATCGTACAGGAGGGAAATATTCTGCAGGCATTTCGTTTCGCTTCTCCGCGTTGGAACTAAATCCAAAAGCCTATACCATCTGATATTAAAATTGCTTTCAAATTTCTATTTTTTTTTTTTTTTTCTTTAAATCAATTCGAACTTCTTGAGATTGTACATTCAAACTGCTAAACTGGAATGTCTTAAAATTTCATGTACGAATAAAATGAATGAAATTTTTTATTTTTCGCGTTAACGAGTGACTCACCTTGATATGTCATTTTCCCTCGAATACCTTCAGTCTTTCTCCTTGCAAGGTCACTAGGCTTATCTCTCAAGATGCCAAGAAGTCTAACTTACAACTTACTCACGAGTGAATTCTTTCTCATGAAGTCTCGGGGAACCGGCCGGCAGTAGGAGGAATTAAAAGAGGGGAATAACATCTCGAGAGTGAAACAGAAACACAAACCGTGAATGAGTGGAGGAGAAAGGGGGGGGGGGAGGATCGATGTCAGAAAGGCGGAATTTGCAGCGACAAAGGCGGTGCGCGCTGATTGCATTGATAACATTACTAGTAAATAATACTACCGAATCATTACCATAATTTATATACATAAACAGAACTACATGTCAGCGTGATGCATGGAGTAAACCAAATACCTTGTAAGTAAACTTTAGAGACAAATGAGAAAACACGTGAAAAACAAATGATAAACAAAGGTAACGCTTTGAGTCCACCGGAGGAACAATGAAGGCAAACTTGCGCACCGCGCGTCAAGGTTTTTATGTACAGGGATTTAACTAGTATTTTTGCATAACAATTAACGAGAAAGAGAGAGAGAGAGAGAAATAATGCAAAACAGGTATAATGAAATTAATTGGTAAGAATGAAAGGGAGAGTGAGTGCGAGAGTGAAAGAGATAGTTTAGATAATATTATAGCTTGATTGAAAGCGTTCTTTCAAATTTTATAAATACACATATTATATAATGAATATATATGTATATTGAATATATATATATTTATAATTTAGCAACACGATGGTCTGGCTGCGATGCTCGCGACCTTTTACCGTAGCTGGCCGAATCAGGTCAGCTAAGTGAACCCCCGCAAGGAATATTTAAACCGCTTTTAAAAAATTTTATATGCTTCATTTGAGATCCATTTAATTTGAATTCTACGGACTAACCGCAAATCTTTTTTGTAGCTCCAGCTTTGAATGTAAATGTGAGAAAAACATTGATTGGTAGAATATTTCGTGTGAGGGGTCACTGAGTAGGATTTTTTTTTCTAACATATTCCTTCATTTTCCACATTTACGTCTCTAGCTCATTTTTTGTTTTTTCAAATTTTTGTTTAGTGTTGACTGCGGTGTTTTTAGAAGGTTGCCATCGGGTTGACGCTGACGACAGAGGCGTTTAATTGTAATCATTGAAGTAAGAGCAAGACTCTCTTTTGTAACTGTAATTATATTTATTTTACGCCTTATTCATTCCTGGCTGTCGATTCTTATTAGCCAGCTTGTCGACACAAATGTTATGTTTCAAATCTGTTCTTTTCGATTTTTCTTTATTATCTCAATTGGGTTCTTCAAATGTCTCGATATAAGTGTATTTATGTTGGGAGGTGAATTTTAAAACTCCTCGCGTCTCGAGATATTCTTTCCCTGCAACGATGGCGACGACGGATAACGACTAAGGTTGCTACTTGGACGAATAGCGGGTAGTTTTTATTATTGTCCTATTATACGTGTAATTAAAGTAATAGAATTGTTTTTCTTGTCCGATGTTGCTCTTCTACGCTTAAGTGATTATTATTCTCATATGTACCACGCAAACATTCCAGAGATTTTTAACTTTTAAATGTAATTGCGAAAGTTGAGAAAGGGAGGGATTTTCTTTTATTTTAAGGTGCGACTGGCGCGTTGTTTGTTGTCGCCGTTTCGTTTTGGTTCGCTCTGGCTGATCCTCGGACAGCTGGCGTAAAGACAGAGGCTGTTGACTCTACTGGAAAAGAGGTAAAAAGTTCTGAAATGTGAAAATACTTCGAAATTTTTTGAGTTGACACCCTTAAGCTGGATTTTGTACTAACGACGGCTTTTTTGTAAGCTAATTTTGTATATTCCTCATCTTCGAAGACATCACTCGTCTCACTTCAGGCTCTTTTTACAGCTATTGTGGGAGAATAGAGCCTTAATTTTAATTTTATGATGGAAGTGATTATTAAACCGAACGTCAAAGCGTAAAAAACGTAGGAGTGTGTATATCGTATTTCTCGATTCGAGGACGAAAAGTGTACCATTATAATATACTGTGTAAAAATTGCGAATGTATGAATCCCTTAGCTTTAACGCATTTTTGCGTAGCGTCAGTACTTGAAGAATTACAAAGCTGGTTTTCCCGTTACCACCAAATATATGGGGAGCGGAAGCTCTTCATTGAAATAAAACATTTCTCGGAAATTTTCAAGTCTGAAAATGTCGATTCAAAATTAGGAATTTCGTTTCTTTTATTTTTTCTTTGACCTTTGTTAAACATTTTGATTATTTTGTTTGCAAATTTTGGACGGTAATCGGAATCCGGCAGAGTTCTTTCTCTTTGAGGATGGAAATTACGAACGCTACAAAAATCGAGTCTGCGAATCACGTTCGTAGAGATATACATGTTTCGTGTAAAAGTGTACAAGCGCATACCGAGCGAGGTTTTGCCCACTGGAAAAAATAAAGAACTAAGACTACCGAAAAAGAGAGAATAATAAGTTGAGTAGCCCCTTTGGAGAAATCTCTAGACTCGAAACTAAGCCGTGAGCGAGAAAAACTGACCTGATGTCTGTTTTGAGCTGTACAGATGGGGGAAAAAATGAAGGAATTCTGTTCTGTAACTTGGGGTTAATAAGCAAATGTATGTCTGAAATAAAGTGTCGTTTGAAAAACAGTTCTGATCGAATTTCATTCAAAACGACTCTTCGAGTGTGAGATTTTGTACTCGATATCGCTTTTCTGTACTAAGTTTTTGAGTTCTCGTTTTTCCAAGTTGTATGCAGGCGAATTTATTACGGAAACTCGCTTTTCAGGGAAGAAATTCGGATGCAGCAAAGTGGAAAGCGAGATAGGTGGAAATGTAATACACCTTCACTTTCACAATAGTGCTTACCGAACACACACAAACAGCGTCGAGACATTGCTATTTTTTATATTTTATCTGTCGTTCACAATAACCCTGGCGCATCTTGATTACGAGTTTTTCGACGTCAGGGAAAATATAGGGAGTATTGTCGAGGGCGAAGCGTTTAAGTGTTTGCAATATCTCATAATTAGCTAATCGTGCGATGCACTGCAATAAGCGACAAGGTTTTGACGAGAAAAAGTTTGGGGAAATGGAACGGGATTGACAAATAAATTCGAAGGGTTTATATTTTTAAAAACCTTGTGATTAGAAGTCGTGAAAACTTTCGAATTTAAATTCGTTGAGTACTTTGAAGGGGATTTCTGATATAAAATCTTTGAAATTGAAAACAAAATTCTTAATGTTAGCAGATTTGAAGAGTATCTGAATTTGAAAGCTTTATTGAAATGATAGAAGAAATGAAGGTTTCCGGAGGGAAGAGATGGAGAGTCGACTGTAGTTGAGAGGCTTCTGTATATTGTACCTCATTTTAGTCTTGGAACAATTTATACATACACTATCTAGCGCTGAATATGATAAATTTAGATATTTCACTTATGGCCTTAAAGAGACAAGAAGAAAAAAAAATAAAACTCACCATGAAACAGCAACCGATTTACAGTGATTTTCAGTTGGATATTCGTTAGTTGATATAATACGATGTAATTATACTGGCTGTACGGTATAATAATTTTCGCTGTATAACGAGGCGAGAAGGCGGATTAAAGTGAAGATTTCTGTTAGAGTTGATGTCGATTGCGGTCAAAGGGAATGAGAGTGAGTTGAGTTGCTGATAATGCGGCTAATGAGGATGGGGGATGATTGAGTGAAGATTATGAAGAAGTCGATAAAATAACGAGGACGACGACTGTGATGATTGACAAAGTCGCTCGTCACACTTTGCGAAATGAGGGTAGAGATGATTGTAATTATCAGAGTGAATATTACTGTAGTGGATGATTATTTGAAAAATAAATAAAAATACGCGATAAATCTCCAATCTGTGTGGATTTTTACCCTGGAGCTCTTTGCTTTTTATTTTATTGTAGCCTCTCAGCTTGTTCTCGACAAGGATCTCGAGGAGTGAAAGTCTAACGTTCCACGGCTTTCTCCGACCCTTCATGCCAGCGTGGATTGGATGGTTCAGCAGTTTCAGAGTGCTGGGAACTTTTTGACTCGTCGAGGTACTCCGGACTTTTTTGTCTGAATCTCATGCTGCGGATATTATTACATTCTCATTTTTTAAATGAAAATCAAGCAGCAGCTTTAATCCTTGTCTTTAGATCTTTAAGATCAATTTGTTTTGAATACTTTTGAAATTTTTGCCTAGTTCAAACATTCTTTACTCCTGAAGGAAAACTAGAGTTTCAATTGAATATTGAATTTGATTGGAATTGGCAATGTTGAAAACAGATTTGTGAAATTCGAGCTCGTTTATTTAAACTCAGCTTAACGTCAATTTAATTACGCCAACACTCTCCACTTTTTCGTTTAATTGCGATGATGACCTGCGGATAATTAATCATTCGAGTTTGTTTTGACGTTAAGCTTTCAGGAAAAGCAAAATGTTCAATACTTGTGAGGCGTGTGATTGACGGCCGTTTGTGGTAAATCTGAAGTTGTATAATAATGTATTAATTGTGTAACTCTATTATACAAATATTTTTTGCAGAGCTATAAGAGATTTATTGTTGTGTAACATTCAATGTTTTGAAAATTGAGCTCTAAACAAAATTAACTCACGGTAATTTGAAATCTGAGATTTAAAAATTTAGAATGAGCTTGCAATCCTCTTATGTGGATGGATTCGAATTGGAAGGCAGGGCTTACCTTTTCTTCAGTGGGAAAAGATTGCATACCACCTTCACCGAGTTCTCCATCAAAGCGAAACTGGCACGCCATCGTAATTGAAAACAAGCTATACACGTAAACGCCGTTGAAGAGTGAGAGTACGTCTATCATTGTCAGAGGGGAGAAGAGTAAGGGGGATTTTGCTGGATTCGTGACGTCGAGGAAAAACGTAGTATGTGCCATTGACCCAGTAATATCTGGCACAACCTTCAATCTGACGTAGTCTCGATTAGGCGCCTATCAGCTGAGCTTTGTAAATGAGATAGTTGGTATATTTTATGATTCCACTCTGCGTAGGCAACGTGGATGTAACAGTGTTATGTTGCTGTTGTGGAACAATGTTTTAGTGCTGTTATGTAACAATGTAACCTGTCTGTGACGGAATTTTTTTAGGATTTTTGGCAATCAGATAATAATTTCTCATCACTTCAAAGATAATAATATTTAGGGTAATAAGATTTCAAGATTATTCAAATTTGGAAACCCTTGCCACAGAAGTACGAATTTCGAATCGTCTAACTAAAGAGAATAATTTTCCGGTCCTAGTCCTAATAGTTTGATCTGATATTTGAGAACTTCGTAAACTAACTATAATTTTTTATTAAGAATTTACTCCATTCATATTAGAAAATGTTCTTTTTTTGAATAAGAAGGGCTTTGGATTCAATTTTTTCAAATTTAAAACCGCAAAAATTTGAACTATCTGTGGCAGAAGGAAATTTTTCAGAATTTTCGGCAATCAGGAAAAAATGTATATCTCTTTCAACAATTTTGTATAAGTCCTTATTTCTAAACTGAATGTTTCTTCAATTCAAAGATTTTAAATTTTATGTCCCTTTCAGATATTGGAAGTCAGAGAAATTTGGTTTCTTATTTGGATCATTTCTCTGTAATCTGAAATAGTAGAAAATTCAAAAGTTATCGAAATAAAAAATTCTGGTGTTTGGGAATTCTCTTTCCATTGAATTTAATATAAATTTACTCAAATTGGAGCGCTACACTACTTACGATTTCGATGTAAAACTAAGTTCGAGAGATTCAAAGGAACTGAAGGTGAATTCGGAGAATTTAGAAAAAGTTTTTTTTGAAAGACTTCCTATTGACTTCTTTTGAGTTTTGTATTCCTCTCATTTTTTGACTTTTAGAGGTTTTCAATTGATTCGAGTTTTTTCAAATTCTATCGTGCCCAAACATGGTTTTTAAAATTAAAATTAGTTGGGGAAAAAATCTATTTAGAAAATTTTCTCCATCGTTCTGCGGATTTTGTTTTCTTGCTTTATAATCTATAACTATTTATAAAAATTGTACAATTTAGATTGCGTAGTTGGATTTCATTCAGATTTTTTTCAATTTTTTTTTACGAAAGTTTCCCATTTAAAATTTCGTTAAGAATTAGAAGTGTTAGCACATTTTGATTTTTCTTGACTCTAATTTTCTTCTACGAACTTTCTAAATCGAAATTGATCCAGTTTGAAAATGAAACAATTGCAATGTTTGCTCACCAGAATGAACTGTAGAATTTGAGAAAAAAACAAAGGGTCGCATCCTTGAATCATTGAAGAGTTTGAGATTTATAAACTTGGAAGGTTTCCAAATTTGGCTTGTAAATTTCTCTCTTACAAATTAGAAAACTTTGGAAGTTATGTATTCATCGAAGACAATATCAAAAGGAATCGACATTTCTCATTCTTCTCATTGTAAGGAAAGACTTCTCCGGTTTCTCTTCGGTATTTTATTTCTCGCAACTAAGAGGCTATTAAATTTCAATTCATTTTGAAATTGAAGGCTTCTCAAATTATATCCTTTTCGAAGTTAGAAGAGTTTCTATACACTAAGTTTGAATCTTTCCATCTCCTAAGGCTGGCGACCTTGAATTCCTTCAAAATTTGGAAAGGCTTTTTAAACCTGTCTCAGACCGGTTTGAAAAAAAAAATCCTTTTAATTCTCGAATCCTTTCGACCTCTCCACTCCTACATTTATTTATATCTCTCACATCCCACCCCCAGTAAGGTGATGCTTGAAAATTAAAAGTCCAATTTCCCAAAACAGTATCCTCCAATCTTTTCCTTTTACGGGGCATCCATAAAAGACGTCCAGTGCTAGGAGGGGGGAGGGGGTCAGAAAAATCGGACGAATCGTGGACAAAGGGGG